>JACXGM010026459.1:0-14863 GCA_016801145.1 Umbra pygmaea
TAAGGTAACGTTAAGGTTGGTAGCTGCAGACTCCTCATTAATGCTAGCAGTTCTGCTCACATCAACCTTCAAGGTCTAAGGAGTTTTAGTTCCGCCTGGCACAAAGTTGATCTTTTGGCCTATAGAAAAGTTATACTTTGACCTATAGTGAAGTGTTTTATGGTTTTTGACTCAGCAGACCCATGGGTACAACATGGATTAATGAAATCCAACATCCTGGGTTATTGAATTTTGTTTTATTAAATATTTATCCCCAAAAAACTAAAGAACATATGTCTGTGTGTATATACATATATGTGTTAAAGCCTGTAAACCATGATGAATAAAGCATTTTAATGCATATTGTCAAGCCCCCGGGGCTCGTGGACTAGTGTGCAAAGTTTGGAGGCCATACAACATTAAAATGCTGCACCCATTTCTTACTAAATTTCTATACGTTTTTGAAATCCCAGCTAGTTTTTTACATCCTGTCTGTAATGTGTTTAGTGAAAAAGGCTGCAGTCTAAAAACATGACCAACTTTGAGGCGCTATAGCTCCGGCTGTGTTGAACCCACAGGGGTGTGCCACCACACATTCTCTTCGTCTGATCTTCATCTTTCCAACGGTACCAAGCATGTACGGTTCGCGAAATAATCGCGATAGGAATTTTGGGTTTTCATGAGCTGTATGCCAAAATCATCAGTATTAAAACAATAAATAACCTGAAATATTTCAGTTGGTGTGCAATGAATCTAAAATATATGAAAGTTAAATTTTTATCATTACATTATGGAAAATAATGAACTTTATCACAATATGCTAATTTCTTGAGAAGGACCTGTAGCACATTTTCTGTTGATCAAATGAACCTCATTTCACTACCGGCAAATGACTGTGTCCTTCAGTTATTTTATAGATCAAAATAAAATTGCTGATCCAAACACCCAATTATTTATAAATGGAAATGATGGAAATTGTCAGGGATGCCTAAACCTTTGCATACGACTGTACCTAGACACCTCAGAGAAGGACCTAATATGTCAAGCAGGGACCCGTTTTAGCTATAAAGTGCCGATACACACAGGCTTTAGACACAAGAGGCCTAATATTGTGGAGAGAATTTTTAAGTTGATGTTTTAAACCCTGGATCTGAAAAATCAGATAAGAAAAAGAGTAAAAGAGAAAAAGAAAAAGGGCATCATTCACCAATATCTTTCTAAGAATTGTCTTATTTTTGTTCCTAATAAACTTCCTAAGAAAAGTTAGATTCATGACATGTTCTTAAACAATAAAAATGTTCGCACTTGTGTTCTTAGGATTGATGAATTCCAAATCTTTGTAATTGAAAGTGCATGCCAGTTGTTCCTAATTAGCAAAAGAAAACGGCCCGCAAATTCCCATGTAAGGACATGACAGTTCAGGGCCATGTGCAAGAAAAGTTGGAGAATGTCCAAAAGACGCACAGACATGGTAAAAAATAACTTGGAAGTCGATCACGGATTCCGTGAACTCTGTTTCTGGACAACATCGCTCAATTGAAGATGTAAAAAATAAATGATTTGACTTAAAATCAGAGACCAAAAATGCCCTGAGTTAGCTGAGATTGACCAGCGCATCAAGGCCATTATTGGTGAGACGGCACTCTCAAGTGTGCCATCAGTGGAACAACTGGACACTGACCAAGGCCCTATATCAACAGCTTCATATCCTCCAAGGCCATCCCCAACCAGTGAATCAGACGGTAAGCATGTGTTTCTGAACATTTACAATGTTATGGCATAATTTAACTGAAAGCAACCGTGAAACCATTGGAAACGAATATTACACCAGTTTGTCAAACCAAATGTGGGCCTATTTGACTGTGAATCCTCACCTGAATTCCTACATTATTCAAATCGAAATCCTATTGCTTTTGCAGTAAGCTTATATTGAACAAACTGAAAAAAAAAAATATATATATATATATTATCAGTGCACTGTGACTGTTTTACTTGTTTTTACAGATCTCCAATCCAGGCAAATCCTCTGTGAAGAGGACCCTGATACCATTCGGCCTTCCTGCAGTAGGCCTGCTTCTGTACAGTACGTGCCCCCAGGTCCTGTCCAACTGCACGTGTCATCTCCGATGCGGTCTTCGATAACCAGGAGCGGATTGCGCAAAGTCTCTGTGAAATTGCTTCTTTGGCCACAATATCAGAAACTCTCAATGACATGAACACACATTTAAAAATATAAACCTGTGTCAGTGCATGTGTTTAATTTGTGGTATTTAACGGACAAAACAAATAAGAAACGAGAATCTATTTGTTGTCTGACTTCCACGCCAAGTCGGTTGTCTGGTCCCAGCAATGGGTCAGGACACATATCCTGGTGTGGTGGCTGAAGTGGAAGTGTAATACCACACTTCATAGCGATGCTGTGTAACACACAACAGGCCATGATTATTCTGCAAACCTAAAAATGTTGTGAAGATGATCAAAAGCTTGCTGAAATATTATGTGCTTTTTCAAAAAATTGGCATACAAATTTAGTATTAGAAAAACACAGCAATGTAAACAATTGAGACCACAGCTAAATTATGAGTCTCTAGTCGTCTATTGCTAGGTATGTGTTTGGGTAAAAAAAATTTACTGACAACATTTTGCCCAAATTCCAAATACTAATATTGTAATTCAGAGCATTTATTTTGAGAAAATGATAACTGGTCAAAATAACAAAAAATGCAGTGGTGTTAGACCTTGAATATTACAAAGAAAACAAGTTCATTGTCACAGTGCAGGTGTTGTGGCGTTGCTGCAGGTGTAATTCCAGTTAGTTGGAGAGGAATGGAGACCGGATTGTAGAGAGGTGCGTTCGTGATGGTCTTCGGGAATAAAAATATACAAAGTGCATTTGGAACTGCACAACAAATATATTACATACTGTGCTCTAACACGGCACAGATGCAATTGTAACATAAAGAGCATAAACCTGGTTCAACAACGAAATATACATTATATATGACACATAGTGAGGTGAAAGCTCAGTCAATAATGTACACTCAAAATGTCAGTTAGTATCCTCGAAACAAAGGATGAAAACAGGCTCCACACACTTCTCCTCCCATAGACCGGAGTAACGAACTCACAATAAAACGTGCCGACCGTTCCAGTACACTGGGATTAACTAGGCATCTTGATTACATGCCTGTATGGGTATTTACCGAGTGCACCATTCATGTGTATGATTAACCAAGTGCCTACCACTCTCCCAATGCCCAGAGGTCGGCGCATTAAACAAAACACATACATAAACACACAGTTTAAATAATAATATTAAGTACATATAACAAATAGTCCATCACACCATAGTTTACCTGCCACGACAGTCCTATCCAGTCTTGGCTGTTGTGACATTCATATTGATTTTAAAACAACACAATATTAATGTGTTAACTTATGAAGAGTTCAAATATAAATATTTGGTGGACTTTGTCTTTCATGCATCCTCTAGTTTTTCTTATTGGTGTTGGGTGAATTTATCCCTGGCACAAAACGTCAAACAGTTTGGTAGTTTGATAGAGAGCATCTATCTTACTCTTGATCACATTCCAAATGTTTTCAGTTAGGTTGATTTAAAATGTGCAGTGGTCTCTTATGCTGTTTGTTTTTTAAAGAGTTCACCAGACAGGTTTGCTCTCAGATTTCTTTGAGGAATCAAATGTTTGAATGAATATATTTATCTACTGGTGTCTACTTGTTGCCTTGTCTTTAAAGTGACTTAGTCTGTGAATAGAGACTTATAGAGCAAACACAGTAAATATAACACAAGTTTTAATGGTATCATGGCTTTTTCCCAGTGATATTTACCCAATGGAGTGTCATGCTCATTCATTTTACTTTGTTTGTTTGCCTGTCTGCTCACTAAAAGCGCACAGCAGGATTGATACACAGGTCCTCCATTTCAGCGGCTCCAGAGTTGTGCTCCAAACAACAACTGTTTCATGGGTTTAGAGAAAAAATGATTATAAGCAAGGAATGACTGAACTGAAATATTGATTATATAGTAAAATAATAAATGCAATTTCAGTGTTATGATAGACACAGCTTTATTCAACCAAAGCACACAGCCACTGCTCAGCAAACTCAAATGCGAGAACGAATCATTTTGGGGGCTGCAGAAGTTCACAAACGCTTATCACGCTCACTGCAGTAAGCAAGCCTCAAGGCATTCTGCCAAGAGCCGTTCACAATCTTGTTCTGTTTGTATAAAGAAATACTCTTATTTGTGAGCCTACAATCACAAATGTACATTGTTTAAAGCACACTTCGACACATACGACAGCTCCAATTACCCCCCTGTAGTGAACTAGATGTGAACAAGTCTTGTGTGTAACTCCATTGAGTTTTCTGTTCATCTTTCGCCAGTAGTGGTTTCTGAATTCTCTGAGCAATATTGACTCAAATGAACTAAATAATTCACAAGATCTGTCTGGTCAGTAAAAATAACTTTCCATTTCTACATCACACACCTAGCCGAGCTGAAGGTGGGGGCTCATTTAGTTGTTTGTTTTGTTTGATGTGCAACCATTCATTTATATGAAGTCCCACCGCATGCAAACCAATAGTTTATTGATTGAGGAGAAAATGTGTGATTGGTGATGATATAACAGTGACAGAGGGATCAGGTGCAGGCAAGGTGTATTGGCAAAATATCCATACAGTGAAGGTCCATTTATGTACTCAGGGTTGGGTAAGTAACTTTGTAAAAGTAATCGCATTACAGTAATCTGATTACTTTTAACAATTGTTATTTGTATTCTGATTACTGTAATCCATATTTTCTTAAATGTAACCTACCCAATCATGTATGTTCTTAAAGGTATACTAGTCACAGGTAGTATACATAAGAGTCCCATTAGAGGTACAGTACAGACTTCAAGGATAGAAATATGGACCCATGTTGAAGGGAACACAGTTTTAACCTTGGGATGGTACAGACCCAGCACCAAGCATTTGTAACACTTTTGGTACACTGAAAAAAATGGAAGGTTGCATTGTCAGATTTGCTTAACAATATTATGTTTGATTTACACAAGTATGTTGTGTTCCTCCTCATTTGTGAAAATATTATGTTGGATTTACACAAGTATGTTGTGTTTCTGAGGTAAATAAAAAATAATATTGTTAAGTAAATCTGGCAATGCAACCTTCCATTTTTTTCAGTGTACATTCTTCACCCATGTTTTCTGAGCGTGTAAAATCACTTTCAATTAACAATGTGTCTTTGAAGTAGCTTGGTCATTTAAGTGGGTTATTCCCCTCAGAATCCCACATTACATTTCTATGCATGTTTAATATAAGAAATCTAACAGTTTATCTTGTAAATATTTATGATAATATAGTTTATTTCCCTAAATACTCATTAAAAGGATTGATAATAACTTGGATTAGAAGTGTAATACATTTAATGAAAAAACACCTGTTATTAAATATCAAAAGACCATCAATGCATTGTGTGCGCAGACATGGGGACAACATTTTAGCTTGCATTTTTTTTCAGGAAAAAGATGTCTACATTGAAGAGATAATGAGCACTGCTTTCACCAGATATGGGTTGTCCACACTGGGCCACACTAGACCATTGACTTGGGGGCCAACATGGAGGTCATGTGCATAGGCGCATTATTCCAGTGTTGGCAGGCTGGATGCCGTCAATATGTTATCCCGCGTTGGGCCCACATCATGCCAGTGTGGAAATGTTTGCTGGTGCTTTGTGTGAGGAAGCAGTTAAGAGCGTTTACTCCTTTTCTCCACGCCAGCCCTGCCAAGATCAAGTTAATTAGTTTATTATGCGAGAGGGTAGTGGGAGAGAGGCGGGAGGAGAGAGCAAACAGCAAAAGAGAGAAGACAAATGGAAGCTTAACACTGTTGCTTAACCAGCCAGAGTGGCATCACAGGGACATTAACAGTGCGGATGTGGCTTTGTTCTGGATTAATTGCCCTGGAGATAACACACACACAAGGACAGAGCAACCACAGCCAGGAGTTTTTACTTAGTTAACTAATGACTTTCTACTGTCCCTATCCAGCCATCCCAGTTGTTAGTTTGACAGCTGTTTTAAATAGGGAGCACTGATACTTAATACCTAATTTTATACCTAGCTTAATTCTGGAGACGAGATGGAAACTGGCAGACACATTGGGTAAACTCTATGCATAGAATAATGTAGTTGGCTACCTGCACATTGTTTGTGTGTCTGCATGCATGTGTGTGTTCACGTGTGCTTCTCTTAGCAGTGCCTGCAGACTGGCACTTCATACTAGTGAGCACCGCTGCCATCAGAAGTTCTGAGGGGGCTTGACTGGGGAATCTACAGCGGAATTACTTTGTGGAAAAAATGGTCTGCCAACGCTTCGCTGTCCTACACACTTTGATGTAATGGGCTCTGATGGTAGATTCTTAGAGACTGGGTAATCACATGCAAAATGCATAGGGCCGACATAAGGTAATGGATAGTATCTGCTCTCCTGTTCCTCAACGTGGCAATTTGGAGATGTACGAGATACGGCTTGTAGCCTTGAATTTCCACTCTGACTCTAAGGGAGTCAAATGTAACAAACGCATCAATATGAAACCAACTTCCTAGACCAATTTAGCCATCATGTGCTGGTGCTCTCCTGGATATGATGAATAGAAGAAACCACAGATGCTGTCTTGCTTAAACACACACACACACACACACGGACACACACATGCACAAACAAGCATCTGGGCCAATTTAAAACTTGGAAACGGCCGCCGTCTCTGGATGCTCGAAGTGCTGTTGATTGACTAATTTTAAAGACCTGCATATGAATGAAGAAATAAAAAATAAAACGGGCAATCTTGTTCCGTCTTGAGCCATGAAGACGCAATAGAACCATTTTATTTTCTCCTGGCAATTGGGACCCACAACGTAGGATCAAACAAGTCCTGCAAAGCCTGCTGCGACGATATGAGGTGATAAATATTGATGTTGATAGATGGCTGTTGATGGATGGATACATTTTGCTGAAATACCCGCTTGGATTCTATGTTCTTTTCTCGTAAAATTGCTTTCACTGTATACAACCTTTTCAGAATCATTTACTGATCGTAAATCGATATTCCTGATGGGCTTTAACTTTTAGTTTTTTACAGTTGTATGCATGTTAGGTTCTTATTGTGTGCCAAGGAAGCAACTTTTTGTTCAGCACACATAACACTCTCCCATCAACATTCTGACTCGAACCCATTATTTACGCGGCAAAACATAGTAATACTATACTTGGTCTTCGCCATGGAAGCCAGTATTGATTGAGTAAGGCTCTCAGTCTCACCAACACTGAAGGGCACCATAGATAATGTGTTTACAGCTTATGTATCAAGTTAAGAACAGTAGTGGCTATAAGGCAGGAGAAATGAGTGTAGTTTTCCACCCTGGCTGCTGTAAGCTGCTGTGTTCCCATAGAGCAGTGTGCTGCATGATTATATGTTCTGGTCCCCCTGGTTTATGGGCCAGGCCGTTAGTGAGACTACAGGCCTGTCGGACCTCGCTATGTGACAGTAAACCAAAGTGAGTTTGAGCGTGCATGCTGGTGTGTGACTGACTCTCAAACATACGTTGACACTTGTAAACACACAGAGGCATTAGCTATTAAACAAATATGGAATGGGAGTCACATCGTCAAGCCAGCATTGACGGCGAGCAAAGAGGCCGTGGAATAAAACCCTGTGGTAATGAACAAGCCAAAAGGGACTTGCGGGGGTGTGTGTGAGTATTTGTTTATGTCTGTTCATTTCCCACAGCCAAGTGAAATGAATATCCAGAGCTCTGTTTGGGTTGACTGTAAAAGGGACAATTCTATCACGCACTACTGTGAGACATTGAGTTGACATTTTATTTAAGCCATGTACAAAGCAGTTGGATAAAGCTAGCTCAAACACACCGTGACACCTATCATATCTACCGAATTAGGGGATGATGTCACTGGAATGCTCCAGAATGATAAGTGGGTGAAATTTACACAGGCTTTTCAATTACAGGCCTTTAGTCTCTCCTACAGTACATGCCAGTGCATATTCAAGGCATGTTAGACAACAGCAGGTGAGTTAGTATTTCCAGTGGCTAAGTTCATTTACCAGAGCATTTTAATTGTCAAAATATACTGATAAAAATAATAAAAAGCTGCATTTTAAGGGTTGTTTCCATGTTTCATGAGCTGAAACCATAAAAAACACTGAGCATATTTCTCTCAAATCGTTCATGTTAGTGAGCATTTCTCCTTCCATGATATGAACTGTATCTTAGGAAACCTTTGAAGTTGTTGCACACATTATATACATAATTTGCATAGCATCTGCTAACTAAAATGTGCATGTAAATAATGCATAACCATCTTGTCAAAACAAACAGTGCTAGGAACAAAGCTGTAACAATGGCTAGATACACAAATAAGATGATATTTATGAACAAGAACTCCTAAAACTCCAACACGTACTGAAAAGAGTGTGGGGTGAGTCATTACATTTTCACAAGGCACTATCATGAATCTATCTTCATTTTAATTTCTTGATGGGGGACACATCGTGTGATTAAGTGTCCCTAATATAGTTGACAAAAGAAGTGTGAGTGATTGTAACCAAGCTCAGGTTGAATATGTGAAACTAATCTTCAGGTTGTCTGGAGTATAGTTAATAACCCCAATTAGCTATTCAGGTTCAGTATGTGATTGAGCTGTTGTTATCTCCATGCATAAACAACGTCCCTTTATCCTGAGCCCTGGACTTCATTAACAGTCTGCACACACTGCAGAGCACTGGGCTGGCACACACACAAATATGTAACTAAAGCATCTGCAACACACACACACAGATATGTATATATAGCATCTGTCTCACACACACAGGTGTGTATCTATAGCATCTGCCACACACACAAACAGACATGCATCCATAGCGGACCACAAAGTTACAACTTATTCATGCCATGTCGGGAATACGTCGGGAAACCTAAATGCAAGTTAATGCTTTACGATGCAAAGAAAAATCCATACATCAACACTGTCCGGAAGTGCCGTCAACTTCCCTGGGCTCGGTCTCATCTGAGATGGACAGTAGCACAGTGGAATTGTGATTTGTTGTCCGACGGGTCAACATTTAGAATATTTTTTGTTTGTATAAGCAGAGAGTGCGGGTGCTACCATGGCCTGCCTGCAGTCCTGAACTGTCTCCGATTGATAATGTGTGGCACAATATGAAGCACAAAATAAGGCCCATACTGTTGTGTAGCTGAGACATGTATAATAGACGAATGGGGGAAAATTATGCTTGCTAAAGCAACTGCTGTCATCAGTGTCCGAATGCTTAGAAAGTATGTAATATAAGTAATGAATCTGTCATCAGATTTGAAATCAATGTATATTTTCACAAATAAATTAAATTCATGAAGTTAAACATCACATAATGTGTTAATAATGTGTTTCCAATATAGTACAGGACAAATTAAATTTTCAAATGACTGTTTTTGTTTGTTGTTTTGCATTTCACATACTGTCTCAAACTTTTTGGAATTGGGGTTGTACATTAAATGTCAATATAGCCTGTGATGACATGTATAGCAAGGTTAATGTATGTATAAATACATTCATGTAACATTTTCTATAGTCTAAATATATTGAATGATAGACAATAAAACATTGTGTAGTTATTTATAGTGCAGCAGATTAATGGCATATTTCAAGAGAATCGTTCAAATTGGTATACAAGCATGAAATTTGGCACAGATACAGAAGGGTCACTTTTTGGGAAAAAGGCATTGGCCACCCAAAAATTCAACATGGCGGCCATCTTGTAAAGTTCTCTTTAATCCTTACATCAATTTCTCAAATGACACATTCGTCATTACACAACCAGGGCACACATGTGACTTCACTGCTGTGGAACTCAGCATGGGTTTTAGTATCAGCTGATCTAGTTTTACTTACACTGTAATTCTTGACTAGTAGTAATAGTAGAGCTAAGTTTAGTGTCCCAAATGCTGTCTAACAGCCCCTCATCAATCAGCTAGTAATAGATGTAGTTAGATAGCCGCACCTGAATTGACAGGTTGTGCCAGCACGGGAGAGCCGAGCCAAGGGTAAGCATGGCAATACATGACTTGTTCATGTATGCTTACCTGGAAGGTATACAGATCACACAGGACTTAAATGGCAGTGGTTGAATGATCAAGCTTGGTGTAGGTGACCCAAGCCTAGTTGTATCTCATACCTGAATGTGTACTATGTCTATGATTGATGTGGTAAAAGGATAACCACTCGGGCTTAATCAGACAGTAAACCCCCAAAATGGCAAATTAAAATGTCTGATTGGATGAAATGTTGTCTGTGTCAGACAGACACAAGAGAACCCCTCTAATCACCACATACCCATCATATTTCTCAACATGATGGCTATAAAATGATTGCCACCGACATTCTACTCTTTCACAAGATCAACAAAATGCCAATGACCCTGGACCTGGAACCACTGGATGAAGGTGTTGGTATTAGAAGCTACTATGAGAAGGAACCAAGCGAATTATCACTACAATTGTCAACTTCGGTTCAACAACACAAAGTTACTTCATGCCCAGAAGCAACAATCCAATGCTCAATGTAGTGAGACAGATGAAGTGTTGCAGAACCATGATGCAGAAAAGTCTAGAAAAAGCTTTCTTTGTGATAACATACAGTATCTCCTTAAACTGACCTACGTCAGGTAATGACAAAGCACCTGAATGACAGACTACATAAATGTGCACAAACACTGAATGATGGTAAATTATTGGCTCAACTAAATGGTGCTGATGCCATTGCAGAGGAGCTTAAATACCACCATTTCTCATTCATCTTTACAACAGAGAGAAACTCCACCTCAGAAGGCTTGAGAAAGAGTCACAGAGTGAAACGGATCAGCCAGCCACCTTTCCTATGGCTCTTTCTGAACTGGTCACCTATATTGTTGAAACCAGTCTCAATTCTGATGGTCCTTCCACCTTCCATCTCGCAGATATGTGCAACCTTTTCCAGCAGCGTCTAGATGAACTGGGTGTACATTCCCCTAAAGTTACCTCTACTAGACAAAAGGAAAAGATGTTGGCTGAGATCCCTGAACTCACGGCTCACAAACAGGGCAGAGATGTGCTCCTGGCTTTCCATAAAGATGTTGGCTTGGCTCTCTCTGAAGTGTCTGAAGACTGAAGAGGCAGAGGCTGAAAAAATCCTGGGAAGGCATGTTCTGGATCATTAGTCTAGATTTGATGGAATATTCTATGAGGAATGTATCAAAGAGGCCATCCCCCCATCTCTCCTGCAATTTGTTTGTATGGTAGGACATGAAGCCGATATCAAATCGCAGCTGAGATTTGGCACTTCACAGACTGCCCAGGCTATTGCGCAACTGTTGCAGTAGAACTGCTTTTCCCAGTACAAAGAGGGAGCAGCTGCCCACAGACATTCCAAAGATAGAGAATCTCTATTCCCAGTATACATTGGTATGTCTGTGTTCACCAAAACCAGGAAGAAATGCCTCGTTGAAATGCTGCATGAAAATGGTATGAGTATCTCATATGACCGGCTGCTGGAGATATCAGCTCAACTGGGAGATGCCACAGTAAGCAAGTATGTTGAGGAGTGTGTGGTCCCAACAGAGTAGCTACAGTATTAAAGCAACACCCACCTTGAAAAATGAATCTTGATTTTCTTTCGATTGCCTTTTTCTAAAGAGTATTTTTGCTAACATGCATCTGTGCATCAGTGTACATACTACCGAAATGCCAGCAATCTGCATTTCAGCCATGCCACAAAAGGACCAGCTGCCATCATATCAGTGATTGTCTCGTCTCCATCAAAAAAAATTATTGGCCATCCAATTTTTCCAAAAAGTGGCCTTAACAGAGTATTTGTGGCATATCTTCTGTATCACTATTGAGAAACATTGGCAATGAACATAGGACAGGAATGGAAGCCATTTTGAAAAATGGTTTCCATCTTGAATTATTACTGGCCACTTCCTTTTTCTAAAAGTGGCCCTTCCTCTCTGTGGACTGCACCTTGCCATGGTGGTGTACTCCAATGAACCTGAGAGCTATACTGCCAGGGATTTTATATCACTGGCAAGTTTAACTAAGCCAGACAGGTCAAGGGAGAGGATGCAGACAAAGTAGACATTATCACTTTTCGATAGAAATGTTGGCCATCTTTAAAATGGTCACCATCATGAATTTTTGAGTGGCACATACCTTTTCCCAAAAGGCAATTTGCATATACTCCAAAATGTTATGAAGAGTGATCAGATGAATTGTAATGAATTGCAAAGTCGCTCTTTGCCATGAAAATGAACTTAATCCCAAAAATAATTTCCACTGCATTTCAGCTCTGCCACAAAAGACCAGCTGCCATCATATCAGTGATTGTCTCGTTAACACAGGTGAGAGTGTTGATGAGGACAAGGCTGGAGATCACTCTGTCATGCTGATTAAGTTAGAATAACAGACTGGAAGCTTTAAAAGGAGGGTGGTGCTTGAAATCATTGTTCTTCCTCTGTCAACCATGGTTACCTGCAAGGAAACATGTGCTGTCATCAATTGCTTTGCACAAAAAGGGCTTCAGAGGCAAGGATATTGCTGCTATTAAGATTGCACCTAAATAAACTATTTATCGGATCATCAAGAACTTCAAGGAGAGAGGTTCAATCTTTGTGAAGACGGTGTCAGGGCGCCCAAGAAAGTCCAGCAAGCGCCAGGACCGTCTCCTAAATTTGAAGAAGGCCTGGTGTCAAGAAGGGCAGCAAAGAAGAGACAGACTGATATTCTGCAAACAGTACAGGGTTTGGGCTGTTGAGGACTGGGGTAAAGTCATTTTCTCTGATGAATCCCCTTTCCAATTTTTTGGGCCTTCCAGAAAACTCCTTGTCCTGAGAAGACAAGGTGAGCGCTACCATCAGTCCTGTGTCATGCCAACAGTAAAGCATCCTGAGACCATTCATGTGTGGGGTTGCTTCTTAGCCAAGGGAGTGGCCTAACTCACAATTTTGCCTAAGAACACAGCCATGAATAGAGAATGGAACACATCCTCCGAGAGCAACTTCTCCCAACCATCCATGATCAGTTTGGGGATGGAGCACATTGCCATAAGGCAATTAAGTGGCTCTGGGAACAAAACATCAACATTTTGGGTCCATGGCCAGGAAACTCCCCAGACCTTAATCCCATTAAGAACTTGCGGTCAATCCTCAAGAGGTGGGTGGACAAACAAAAACCCAAGCATTGATCATGCACATCAGTCAAGAAGTTAATTGATAGCATGCCGGGGTGGATTGCAGAGATCTTGAAAAAGACAGTTTGTGATTGTCGCCTTGTAGGCACATAGACTTGTTATTTTTGGGCATTACTGTCGCCCGGTTACATTATTGGCTGAAGACGGCTTAGTGTTTATTATTTTACGTGTTCTAAATAAAACATAGAAAGCAACTCCTTGCACTGGTCTCCAAATTCCTCAACAACATCACAGCTTATTGTTTAAAAGCTGTGTGACATTTGCGGTAAGAGGCTGACAATTTGCTGAACATATACTTGACTAGTCAGTATATAATTCTCTGTTCCATGTTTAATCAGTGACACTATGGCTACATTTGCATTTGAATATGTTTGTTTCAATATGGCAACATGATACATCCTACAGTATTGCTGTGATTAATTCACTGACAGACGTCCTTCCCCTATCAGCCAATCACCATAGTAATGGAGTCAACACTCCTTTTCTTTTAGTGTAAAGGCCATTGCACATAGAGTCCGAAATTTTTGTATGCGTTTTTTTGTATTCGTCAGCCTAAAAATTTGTCACGCACAGAAACCTTGCACACTGAGTCCGATGCGTATTTATTAAACATTTGCGGAAAAAAAGCGCAAAAAATACTATGGATTCGGCAAGCAGTGAGGATGATTTTGTTGCCCTCTCTCTTTAAAAAAAAAGACAAAGAAAGTGTGGAAATATCGGGTATATCCAATCCTGAGATTGCGCAGAGAGGAAGGCGTCCCTAGTGCTCTTATTAAGGAGTCCCCAGTGCTCAGATACCTAAAAGTACATATTATTATACCACACAAAATAATGGTGTTGTATTGTATGCTTGTTTCAATAATGTGTGTGTGGGGGGCTGGGGGGAGACAAGCCAAGCCTCGGGGAAGAACAGCTCATTCCTCCGGGAAGAACAGCTCATATCATCATTGCACATTGGCAGTCCTTTCAGTTTCACTTTCAATTCGATCAAGTGTTTACATGTTCTCTTGATCGGATTAGAAAAGGAATAAACCTCCCCTTTCAATTAGATCGAAATTTCGGATCGATTAAGTTGTTTACTGTGATTGAGCCACCAATTCCATTACTAATGGATTAATTGGTTATAAAATATACAGGTCCTTCTCAAGAAATTAGCATATTGTGATAAGTTCATTATTTTCCATAATGTAATGATAAAAATTAAACTTTCATATATTTTAGATTCATTGCACACCAACTGATATATTTCAGGTCATTTATTGTTTTAATACTGATGATTTTGGCATACAGCTCATGAAAACCTCAATCTCAAAGAATTAGCATATTTCATCTGACTAATAAAAGCAGTGTTTGTAATACAAAAAAAAGAAAAAGTCAACCTTCAAATAATTATGTTCAGTTATGCACTCAATACTTGGTCGGGAATCCTTTTGCAGAAATGACTGCTTCAATGCGGCGTGGCATGGAGGCAATCAGCCTGTGGCACTGCTGAGGTGTGATGGAGGCCCAGGATGCTTCGATAGCGGCCTTAAGCTCATCCAGATTGTTGGGTCTTGCGTCTCTCAAC
>JACXGM010026460.1:0-14863 GCA_016801145.1 Umbra pygmaea
GATACGGACCAAAATCAATGTATCCCCTTTCACTGTAGAGACAGTACATACATTTACTATTTACTCATGAGAACCTGTTAAACAACCAAGTATTGTAACATTGATTAATTTACCCCGTACCTTTTTTGTTTGCTCCCATGATCGGTCAACACTGTCAGGGTTGCAAATGAAAGAATACAATAAATAAAATTGTTATACACGATCAGCATGAAGCAACACATTGGTTTAATGGAATACACAATTGTAATTATAGTCAGTGATATCGATGAGCGTGAGGCATGTATAAATACATGGCATTTCTTTCCCAGCTTTTCTTCCTGCTTAATGTCTGGATTATTTTATTTTATGCTGTTCAAATTTCACTAAAATGACCATTTACAGTTATATAAATATGCGGCTCTCATAGGCTTGTCCGTGTCTGTAATTGGTCCTGGTGCACACATTGCCTCTTTTATTCAACCCTGGGTTGATTTAATTAATTAATTATCACCGTCGTGACATCTCGTATCTAGATCGCAATTGTTAGGTTTAGTGAAGTTAGGTAATAAAAGGAAATCTAGGGCACGGTGAACTTACTTCGTAGTATAGGCCTCTGTTTTGTAGAGAAAAATTGATGTGGCACACCAAGTTTTTTAGATGCACACCCACATAAATGTTTCAGTCTACGCTACTGGTATGCATATGTATTGTGTTGTTAATGCTGAACGCATGGTGCTGTCCAGTGCTGAAGTCTTTACATGCAACAGGTTTTTGTCGTTAATAAAATAACGACAAATCATTCACTCTGGGTTTTTCCTCATTTGAATATAGAGGAACTCTCTCTCGATTTGACGGCTGGGCCAGAGCGCAGTTTTGCGGATGCAACAGCCAGTCCATTTCAGCCTACTGTCACTTGTTTTAATACGTCCGACCGGCCGTCAAAGTAAAATGTGACGGCCCGTTCGGGCCGGAATGGACCGGCCGTTCGGGAAAACTCCCGATCCTCCCAATGGTCAGTCCGGCCCTGCCCACGCTATATATGCAAATTTAATGGAGTTCATGTCAACGAAAGCAACAGGTTGAGCTGCATTTTATTTATCTTCAGTCAATTTCAAGGACTGCAATAGAGGAAGGAGCTGCCTGAAATTTAGTCTAATTATTTGCAATGAAGATGATTGTGTTTTGAGTCTCTACGACTAACTTTAAGTTTCATTACGGCAATAATTTGCGCCATGGCTTGTTGAAGAGAGCCTACGTCTGCGGCAATGTTGCTGTAGCGCCGTCATATCAGGCTATAACATAGCCTAAACAGGTGTTAGGCCCATATCTCTGCAGCTGTTCTGACGCCAGGCTCCCTGTTGCTACAGTACTGCTGCTCGAAGTCCAGGCGGAGACACTAAAACAGTGGGTGCGAGCCTGACAGTCGCGGGGGTGGTCTTGTGTTGTTTCCACCAGCGCAGCACATCTCAAATTTTCTTTAAATAAAAAAAAAGGAGAAGCCTAAAACCGTCCTGAAGCCCGGCCCGCGAGCGAGCTATGACATGAAAATTGGCCCGAAACACAGCCTTATATGAAGCGCAAATTCGGGACTGTCGGGCTCGGGCTGAAATGCAGGGCTCTATTCTTGTGGTCACTTGTATTAATTAACCTTGTAGCCTTTCTATTTTGTTGAATTTGGCCAAATATAATTTAAAACTACACTTATGTTGAATGTGGTGTACCATAGCTGCATTTATTTAAAAAAATGACAATTTCATTATAAAGTAGCTAACTCTGACGTCATAAACATTGATTATTTTCTTAGAACCACCACATATGTGGAACAGTAGAATTTGTGGCTGCCCAGCACTCTTCACAACTTCTAAAACGGGGCTGCTGACAGGAATCTGTGGGCCCAGGACAAAAATACGACTGTGCAAAAACAAAACTTGGGCCCCCCCACAGGACTGGGCCCAGGAAAACATTCCCAGTTGTCCCCCCATCAGCATCCCTGCTTCTAAATCTCACCCATACACTGCGCTAAAATAACATATTTTGCTGTCAAAATCCGAAAACTTTCCTGGGGGAAGAAATCGTCAGACATCCATTATTTTGTTATTTAGCACCCCTGGTCAAAAAGAGGTTCCCGCGCGGCTGCCGCTAGCAAATTATCCCAACCACAAGTCCTTAGTTAACATTTCTCAATTAACACATAGCTTTTACACTTACCTGACTAGCTGTGTGTAACTAAACAATGTCCAAAAAGTGTCAGTAAATCTCTTAATATTAAGCGAACCAATAACTTATAGCCATATAGTGCACTTCGCTTGCACTCAATGAAACTAAACGCACGACCCCATAACCATTCCACGCCTTTCTAAACTGTGCTCATTATCCAACATCCTTAGTGAAAAACGAACATTGAAAAACAAGAAAATAAAAAATGAAAAACGGATAACGACCACCAGTGAATCCGTTAGCTATTCATTTTCTTGGATAGTCTACTAGACATAGCCGCGGGAACTAAGGGTGCTGAGGGTATTGTACCCCCTGGCGGTTGCTACAGCACGTGAATTAAAAATTTGACTTGAAATAAAGTTTTAGTTTTCTAGACGATTTTTAATTTTCCACCTTTATTCATAAAATTGTTCAAAATATAATTTCATTTATAATAGAATATATATATAGATATATAGAATATCAGATTTCTTTACAGATCCATCAGAATTTAAAAAGCAAATCAGAGTCTGATAGCAGAAGGACTTTTGATGATGGTCTAACTCCCAGCATCAAGCTGTTTAACGTTACTTGGATCAGAAAATGAGCGGGATGTTGTTGATGATGATAGCAGCAGGACTATCGGTAAGACTATCTATGTGCCCCCCCAAAACATTGAGCTCCCCCGTTAACTTTTTTCTCACTGGCCGGACTGAATTATTACTGGCCCAAATTAAATTTGGTAAAAATAAATAAAAAACTGTGTTTCTTTACATAGGCTAAATGCAGGGTTAATTGTAGGCAATGTGTGTTACCCAAAACGACATCCATTAATGTATTTTTCGTAGCCTATGTGAGACATAGCTATGTACAGAGGTTAACTTTGTGCATTTCAAACTAAGTGCGGCTGAGTTCACACGTTTTGAAGTTCCTGAATAAGAACAAAATGACCAATAACGGGAGTTAAATAGTACCAGTGATCTATGATATGAATAGAAATAATAGAAAAATATAAATTAACTTGTTAGTTATAAACTCCCACTACCTGGTTATTTAGGTTTTATTTAGGAACTTCCCAAAATTGGTAACTGCAGTCGCAATTAGTTGGTAAACCACAACAATTACAGCAGCAGTCTACATGTGTCCCAGGATTGGGTAATATGAAGAAAATAGCCTTTATTGTCAGGATAATTTGACATCTTTTTTCTTAGTGATTTTTTTCCTGATTTTCTTCCCTTCCCAATTCACTTTCTAATTCTGCCTTGTCCGTAGCTCCGCAACTCCTTTTATTTAAATAATTTTGAAGTAGTAAATATAATGACTGTATTTAAGATTATTTGGTAACACTTCATTTTACGGGGTCCTTGTTACAGTGTAATTACATTAGTAAGTACACTGTAACAAGTATTGTAACAAAGTGTAACAACCCATTGTTACAGTGTAAATACATGATGTAACTGGAAGTAATTGTGGTATGTACTTATACATGTGTAACAATGATCACTTTTTTGAGCTTGTTACAAATTTCCCACCTTGTTTGTGTTCTAGTTTTTAAATATGTGCCATCAACCTCAGTAGGTTACATAAAATCTAACAGTATTTTATTTACTAATGTAATTACACTGTAACAAGGACCCGTAAAATGAAGTGTTACCGATTATTTTATACATACATTTACATTTAAAATTAGTATGTTATTAACAACAACGCTAGGAATTTCTAACAAGAAAGCCTCTGTTTTGCTGCTCCATTAACGTTTGAAAAGACGCAGTCAAATCTGATTTGTTTATTTGCCCTTGGTTAATTGCTAAAAAGTATCGGAAGGAAAAAAAGGATTGTGGAAGGAAAGTATTAAAAATAGTTGTACCAAAATCACCTATAAGCTATTTGGCAAATGTCCGCAGTATAATAACTGAATAACGGTGTTAGTGCTCAATACGTTAATGGTCGACCCACATAAACTGTTCTTTCGATTCTTTTTAGTTCTGCGCTAATGCATAAAAAATTTTGAATGGTTAAAATGGACAAGCATTCAAATATTATTGGTCAAACAGATGACACCGGTATTGCCAAACACAGAGAAGGGATAAGGAACCGCATATGACAAAAATAGATTTTATTTAGCCTAGAGATAAGCTATAGACACGAAGTTAACACGACACGTTATTCAGACGTTTCAGGGTACACGACCATAGACGCGGAGCATAGACGCGAAGTTAACACGACACGTTATTCAGACGTTTCAGGGTACACGACCATAGACGCGGAGCATAGACGCGAAGTTGACACGTTATTCAGACGTTTCAGGGTACACGACCATAGACGCGTAGCATAGACGCGAAGTTAACGCGATACGTTATTCAGACGTTTCAGGGTACACGACCATAGACGCGGAGACAGCTTCCTGAGGTTGAATTTATGCATGAATCACCCCTCATAGGCCAGAATAGCAGTGAACAAACATGAAACGGTACACACTGGAGAGAAACCACTTACTGTATTTATCTAGGCTATAGGTCATCTCTCTCTAGGGGAGACCGTTAGACTACACCTTGTTTTATTTTTCTTCAAATGTTGATATGAATGACAAGACCCAACATTAACATTATAAGAGGATGAATTCATCGCTGTATAATCAAATACTTAAAAGCATTTGTATATAGGAATGATTCGCGATAAACAGTCTCCACTTTTATTTTGAGACAGGTCAAGATCAGTTATTGATGGCTTCATAATTAAAAAGACAGCGGCAACATTTAAATTGCACATAACACACCGGTGTATTAGTTTGATCATGCACATTGTCAAAGTGTTTCCACACCTCCGACTTAATTTTTGTTTCCTGGGCTGACAAACTGTAATCGCTAGAAGCCAGGAGTCTTTTCACCTCCGCAGCGTCCATTATCGTTTGTCTCTCTAAATATCATCAACAAATCAGTCTTAGGGAGAGGGGAAAAGGGCATGGACAGAAAACGATAGGAGTTGCTTAAATTAACCAAGTTAGCAACTAAAAATGTTGCAATATAAAAGTATGTTTTTATATATTTTTTTATTACCGTAATCAATTTACAGACCGAACCCGGCCCTAACCCGACGTGCCTGGTGAAATATCTGAGAATAAGACAGAATCTCAAGCTCTATCCTGGTGTAATCCCAAACAAAGTAGTCCTGAAATCCATTGTCGTCACTGGCAGATTAAGATTTATTTGTATTTTAGAGAGAAGCTGAAACTCTGCAGATTCAAGGTAATTACATACCATTTTAATAATACGATTTTGGTCAGCCGACTGAAGGCTTATTATTAGGGGTCCAAGCAGTGACATTGATCTCTAATAGAAGAATGTATAAACAGTTGGTTTGTGCTTAAGTACAATAGGTGAAGATTTATATAAATGTATATCCATAAGTAAGTCTTCCATATTATGTGTCTTGCTTTAAATGTTTTGTGTGGGTTACTAAACTCACATTCTAGGAATTATCCTCTTGCTCCCGTTAAGGTTTTAGATGTTTTTTTGGAAGAGACAATATCATTACAGAATCTTTAATGGAGGAAGTATTTAGGCTACATGAAATTGATCTATGTGTTTATTAACCAGTAGACTAGCTTAATACCAATGCGTTCCTCTGTCTGTGATTGTAAATTTGCAAAATATAAACCTATATATACACACGTGATCCCAGTTTGATTGTGTCTATTTTGTCCTTACATTCCAAAATCAGGGAAAACAGTACGTAATATTATGGCAGGGGCACTGTGAGACCAGTGGTCAATATGATGCTTGTGGGCACTGTAAGGACGGTGGGCACTGTAAAGCCAGTGTTCAATATGAAGCTTGTGGGCACTGTGAGGCCAGTTGTCAATTTGAATCTTATGGGACCTAATGGCACCTCATAAAAAAGTAGATAGAAAAATATGACAATTAAATTGTAGGGTGCCATGCTAACTATAAACCACATATTTGTTCATTCTTCCTCTGTAAATCGCAAATACTTCCAACAAACACATGAACAAAACATGGAAGTCATTTACATAAGAACTGTTGGATGTTCTTAACCAATCTATAATATTTAAGTCACTAGTTTTGCAATCCCAGGCAGAGGTAGTGTTTAAAAAACAAACACCAAATGTTGGCCTATTTACATTACTCCATCGGAGATTGTAAACCTGTACTTGACGCTTCTATTCCAATTAACATGTAGATTAGTAAAGTGAATAATCTAAATTCATGGCATTGGGTTTTACTAGTCAATCTAGTATTGAAAGCAGACAGTTTTAAGGTTTCATAGACATATAATAAATAAAAATGTCAGCCTGGTTATTAGCAGTCCCTACAGTATCATTTTTTAAGCTGTGAGATTTTTTGTTTTGATACTAGAGCCGTCCAGCTGCGGCGCCAAGGGGGTAGGCCTAGATACGGAAGTTGAAGCAACCATGGGCTTAGCGGTCAACGATGGAACTGCACCCCTATGGCCCAAAACTATTTTTTCCCATAGACCTTTAATGGTGAGAGAAACTTCTATATTTCACCAGATCATTTTTTTGGGGGTACATCAACTTACCAGCCCGAACACTTACAGGGTCCTTGTTCAAAATGTCAGGTTTAAAAAAAGTTTTACATTCCCCAGTAGCCGAATCCAGAGTTATTAAACTAGGCATGATGAACGTGCAGTGTTGCTACCGGTTGCTACGAGAACACAAACAATCTGTTGCTAGTGCACATATCCATTGGGCCACACAACATGGAAGATCCGGGTATTTTGGAGCTCCATGTTTGATTCATGTGCTTTTGGGCAACTTTCATTGGAATGAACGGGGCTTCGTGCTGAAGACGCCATCCAGGTCTCTTAATACATCCATGGGCAGCACCAACTTAAGTTGATCGGCTGGAAACAGGTTATTTACATCAGGATCACAAGCAGGATATTAGTGGTCCTACAGTTCAGTACTCAGACTGCAATGGCTGCTTGTTTTATATTTAGTAAAACAGTAATAGTTTTTTATTGCCTAATGCCCATACAGGACACACCCGACTCACTCAGTCAATCCCTACTTAATGTATAGATTTTGAATACTATGATAGAAACCCAACTTACACAACCGCAGCCTCTTACATTAAACAGGACTTGTGAACGAGAGTCGTAATATAAAATCGCTCAATTAAATGGTAAGCAATTTTTCCTTCACAGGTAGGGGGGTCTGGCTCAAATAAACAAAATTAATCCAAAGATTTGTTCTTTTGACTGAACGACTCGAAAAGAGCTTAGTCAGTTAGATCAGGCAAATTTCACACCAAACAATTGTCTTGCTGGCCATCAACTCCTAAAGGCCCTTGATGCCTAGGCCATAATTGAGGATTTCACAGTAAACCAGAAAACAGGAGCATTGTCCTTCTATAAAGAAAATAACTTGGTGAGAAACTGGATAATCTAATTGGTTTATTATTCTTTAGCATTTCAGTGTTCCTGTGGACAGCAGCACAAGCATGGCTATGTTGATAGTTGTATTTTGTTATTTACTTATTGGCTGTTATGTTTAGTCTCCCTCTGCTGTCATTTGGTCCTGTCATGCGTGCATGTGCAGGAAACCTAAGTATAGCTTGCATTCATATTGATAAAACAAGGCTGTCTGGCGCGCAAAAGGGATAATGGATGGCTGGCTGATGTTGCTGCAGCTAGATGCAGTATATATACAGGTCCTTCTCAAGAAATTAGCATATTGTGATAAAGTTCATTATTTTCCATAATGTAATGATAAAAAAGAAATGTATTACAAACACTTCTTTTATTGGTCAGATGAAATATGCTAATTCTTTGAGATAGGAATTTTGGGTTTTCATGAGCTGTATGCCAAAATCATCAGTATTAAAACAATAAATGACCTGAAATATTTCAGTTGGTGTGCAGTGAATCTAAAATATATGAAAGTTTAATTTGTATCATTACATTATGGAAAATAATGAACTTTATCACAATATGCTAATTTCTTGAGAAGGACCTGTATATCAATTGATTGTCTGAACCCCGAATGTCTGGTGACCCGCCCGGTTATTAATATTGGGATGATTTCAACGACAGAGGGAGAGAGATCATTCAATTTGCTAACAACGTGTAGGAAAACAATTGCAGGCTATATGCCTCAACAATTTACAGAAAAAAAACATAGGCTGAACAATAATATCAGGCAACTTGTAAGTCTTATTCTAACAACCATTTTCATAGAGAAGTAGCCTATTTTAATTTCGCCGGTAGAACGGGTAGCTATCGTAATTCCTCTTTTTTATAATAAAGATGTCATCTGAAGAAAGGGGTCTAGGGTTAGATGGATAAAAAACCCAACCCGTGATATGTGGAAAACTCAGTGTGTGTAATATGAGTGGTAGGTCAGACATTAGGCTAACGAGCCGGCCACAGGTGTATTGACCATTATTGACATGACAGCCACTAGCTAGGTATCACTTCGTCACGAAAAAACACTTTATTACAAAAAAGATTACATTACTTAAAACCTGTGGCTGGTTAGCATGTCTACATCAGTGACAATCTTTTTGTGGTAAGTGAATGTTAAAATCATTTTAATTTTTTTATTTTTCCAACTTATTCAGAAGTTGGTGTTGAGATTTGAAGCGAGTGGAATTGTCCGCCATGTTTTTTATTTTGTTCAGCTCCTCAGGGGGGCGTAGTGATACTTTTTGATTACATCTTAACAGCACTTCAGTGAAAAGGCAACATTCTACAGTGCGGATATCAGGGAATTGTCATAGGCTTGGAATGCAATATTAGCCAATCAAATTGCCGATATCACCGGACCCGTTTTATAACTAACATTAACAAATACATTATTAAACATGAACGAATGGTGAACAAATACATTAACAAGAAATTAATAATGAAAACTCATACTGTTACCACTAATGTACAAATGCATTAACTAATAGTGATTACCATAATTAGTACATGTTTATACCCAACATTAACTCATGTCAATTTATGCATGAACCAACACTTTCTGCTGTAATCTGTTATTGTTGATTCATGTTTTGAACTTATGTAGCTGTTGGCAAGAACAAAAGCACTACCTATTATATGAACTATTCATGAACGAATGATGAACAAAGATGTAAACAAACAATTAATAATCAAAACCATAACTTTATTAATGATTTACAAATGCATTAACTAGTGTGGTTTATTCATGTTGACACAGGACATAAACTCATGTCTTACCTTCTGATGGCTTTACAAAGTTATATTTTTCATTGATGTGACTGTTCATTACTTGGATTTACCTTTCACTTGCCTCTTTCCACTTTCACTTTGATCCAACATTATTCATCTCTTCCATCATTTTTGTCCAGGGCTTTTGTCTTTACACTTTTATTTAATCTTGTCACTCTTGACGGAAGGATTATGTGCAATTAATAGGATAATTCATGAATTTACAACAATTATATAGTTCAGATTCCTTTGGAATGCTTAGTAACCAGTGAGCTGTCAGTAGGAATTAAGCATTCTTAACTGAGAGTTCCTTATTAGTTAATAATGTTTGTGCTCAAACGTAATGACATCAAGTCTGCCGCGGGACGGGAAGAAAAAACACTTGACACAGTCAAATGTATAAAGTCAGTAATCATAACATCAGTCAAACATATACAGGCAGTGATTTGCAAACAAGGATGTTTTACAGTTATAAAGTGAAAAAATCAGTCTTCTTCAGCGAATAAACCATGATCCACTTATTATGCATAATCCATTACGATTTATTTGCAGTTAAATAAATACGTGTCGCCAGATTTTCCCCTCATTCAAATCCTTGTTTCGCACGTGTAACCATTGGAATTGTGCCATGCGAAATAATAGCTGGGGGAGAGCTGTCACGCCCTGTTGTGAATAAAGTTAATTACATGACTAACGTTAGTAGCCTACACTTCTGTGTGCAGGAAACAAACAGACACAAAGCTAGTGGAAATGGCCATGTTCCATTTGTATTGTCATTTGGCAAAAAATACTTTAGAATTGAAGGAAGCAAAAGAAGTGACCGAAGTGCTATTTGCAAAACCTGTGGTTTAACTAGCGCGGTGAGTTAGCTGGACGTTTGATAGTCAGTTGATATTCGATTTCAACTTCCCCTTCATTCAAGATCGACAACGCAATTTAGGTCAATGACCTGATCATGGTCAAAGAAAGTTGACATTATTACAGAGTATCAAGAGAAAACAACTACAATTAGTATCGCTATAGATCTGTATCCGAAATAAAGCTTGATAGCACTTCATCATCTGTTCTATCGCTAGGATCTGTGTAAGGGACTGTCAACAAATTACTGTTCTGGTAGATTGGCAATGACAGTAGGGATGCAAAACATTGGCTATTGCTTTAGAAAATATTCACTAATAATTGGATTTCATGAAGATTGCATTACTTTCCAATACTTACAGTTAGGTTATTATTATTTCTGGAAAATATTAAATAAAAATCTCATTCTCATTGTGATTGCTGTAGTAGCCAAAATGCCTCATCTGGTTAAAGATGTGGCATTTCGGCTGCATCACATTACATTCTGTGCAAAGTTAAAGATGGCCTTTTCTTCTATTGTTGGTATTACATGATAGTAAATTGTTATCAATCTTTTTTATGTTGTCTTTATACTGCTCTGAGAAAAAAAATAGATTATTTGTGTTATTATAGTTGCAGGAACATCTAGTTGTCCCAATATGTTGACAGCAAACAAACACCTTTTGTTTAAATTGGTCTGAAGAAAGACTAAACAACACATTTCAGTATTATTGTAAAGTTTGTCAGCTGATGATAAAAAATAGCCCATCAAATAATAGTAATTTCCATGAAATGCAGGTTGAAAGGACTTGCTTTAGACTCACAGACAATGACTATAGCCTATAAAACTTAAGACTTGAGGCTTGACTTGGACTCGAGCCTAAAATACTTGAGACTTGACTTGGACTTGTATGCTGTGACTTTGGACTTGACTTGGACTTGCATGCAGTGACTTGAAACTTGTATATAATGACTTAAAGCCATCTCTGCTGTACGATAATCCGGGCACTGGCCGAATGTCCTTTCCTTCCTTATAAAGGGAGGGAGACAATCAACCAGGTGTGGCAGATGAGCAGGTGTAGGTGATGATTGGGGCTGAGAGCTGGTGATCAGGGACTGGTGCCTTCATGTGAAATGGGAACTGGTGACAGGAACAGACAAAACAAACACAGAACAGACACACACAAAAGGGAGCCAAAAGGTAGGAAAGGAACACTAGGAGAGGGAAGACAGCTCAGGATGGCGTAAACATAGCAGTGCCCCTCCCCCGAGGAATGGTAGAAATCCCAGACTAGGGAGGCATCAAGTATGTGACGTCGGGAAACCCAGCTCCTCTCTTCGTGTCCGTATCCCTCCCAATCAACGAGGAACTGGATCCCGCAACCCCGGGAGTCCAGAAGGCGGCAGACCGTGAAGGCTGGATCGTCATCAATGATACGAGGAGGCGGAGGTCTAGGAAGAGGGGGCAACAGGGGACTGAGACAGACTGGCTTGAGGATAGACACATGGAACACTGGGTGGATTCTCATGGTAGATGGCAGTTTGAGACGGACCGAAACAGGGTTGATGATGCAGTTGATGACAAAAGGCCCCAAGAAACGAGAGGACAACTTACGGGCATCTGTTCTAACCAGAATGTTGTTAGTAGATAGCCAGACCTTGTCTCCTGGGGCGTAGGCGGGAGCAGGTGTCCAGCGTCGGTCAGCTCCTGACAAGCTCCAGGAGACCTCAGCGTTCTTCAGCAGCACCCCACGTGCCCGATGCCAGGTCAGATGGCATCTGCGGATGTGAGCCTGCACGGAAGGCACCGCCAGGTCCTTCTCATGCACAGGGAATAAAGAAGGTTGATAACCATTAAGGCACTGGATAGGAGACATATCCGTAGCTGTGGTTGGTAAGGTGTTGTGTGCGTAGGCCACCCACGGCAGTTGGGATGACCAGTGGGTGGGATCAGCAGAGGCCAGACAACAGAGGGTAGTCTCCATCTTTTGGTTCCCACGCTCATCTAATGCCTGCCCATTAGACTGAGGGTGGTACCAGGAGGAGAGGCTAACAGAGGCACCGATAGCGCGGCAGAAGTCTTTCCACATTACCGAGGTGAATTGCAGACCACGGTCAGACACAACGTCAGTGGGAAGGCGGTGGTGTTGAAAAACCTCCCTCACTAACAGGTCAGCCATCTCCGTGGCAGAGGGGAGCTTGGGCAGAGGCAGGTAATGTGCGTACTTTGAAAAACGGTTGAGTACCTTGAGGATAGTGGTGTTTCCGTCAGAACGAGGAAGTCTGGTGACGAAATCCATGGCGATGTGAGACCAGGGGCGGCATGGGATGGATAGCGGATGGAGTTGACCAGAGCTGGGCTGACTGGAACCTTTATTAAGGGCACAAGTAGGACAGGCAGACATATGACTTGACGTCAGCATTAAAAGTAGGCCACCAAAACCTCCTCCAGACAAAGGCCTTCGTGGGGGAAATGCCAATATGACAGACGAGGTGAGAGGAATGTGCCCATTTAAGAACAGAGGAACAGAGAGAAGATTGGGTCAAACATTACTGGGACCTGGATCCTTCCGAAGAGTAGCGAGTACCTCCTCCTTGATGCTCCAGGTGATGGCGCAAACAACACATTTGTTGGGAACGGTGGTGTCAGGTGTGGGTGGAACAGACTCCTCTAGGTCGTAGACACGGGATAGGGCATCCAGTTTACCATTCCTGGAACCAGGTCTGTAGGTTATAGAAAATGAAAACCGACCAAAAAACAATGCCCACCTGGCTTGCCGTGCATTGAGGTCGTTTTGCTGTCCGAACGTACTCCAGGTTTTTATGGTCTGTCCAAACAACAAAAGGATGCTCCGCCCCCTCTAGCCAGTGATGCCATTCCTCCAGTGCTGCCTTGACTGCCAACAGTTCCCAGTTCCCAATGTCATAGTTTCTTTCGGCGGATGATAACCTGGTAGACAGGAACGCACAAGGGTGCACCTTACCATCCACAGCGGATCGTTGCGACAACACTGCTCCAATGCCAGTCCCTAAAGCATCCACTTCGACGATGAACTGTCGTGAGGGATCAGGTTGTAGCAGCACGGGCGCAGAGGTGAATCGCTCTTTCAGATCCCGGAAAGCGTGGTCAGCTGCTGGGGTCCAGGTGAATGGTCATAGCGTAGAGGTTAGTGCTGTTAGGGGAGAAGCAACTTTGCCGTAGTTCCAGATAAAACGTCTATTAAAATTGGCAAAACCAAAAAAAGACTGGAGTTGCTTACGAGTTCCAGGTGTGGGCCATTCTAGCACAGCGGTGACCTTGGTCTGGTCCTTCTTGATCTTGCCCTCTTCCACAAAGTAACCCAGGAAGGCGGTGGTCCTGGTGTGGAACTGGCACTTCTCCACTTTAACGAAAAGCCGGTTCTCCATGAGGCGCAGCAACACCTATCTGACGTGCTGAACATGGGTGGAAAGGTCTGGTGAAAAAATTATCCAGGTATACAAATACAAAAAGTCTGATGAAATCCTGTAAAACATAATTGATAAAGTGCTGAAAAACTTCGGGGGCATTGGTTAAACCGAAAGGCATGACAAGGTACTCAAAATGGCCCAAAGGGGTGTTGAAACCTGTGAGCCATTCGTCACCCTCTTTCATCCGAATGAGATGGTAGGCGTTACAGAGATCTAATTTTGTGAATACAGTAGACCCTTGAAGAGAATAAAAAGCAAGAGTTCATGAATGGCAGGGGGTATTTATTTTTAACAGTTACGTCATTTAGGCCTCGGAAGTCAATACAAGGATGGAGTCTGCCTTCCTTCTTACTAACAAAGAAAAACTCCGCCCCCAAAGGTGATGAAGATGGGCGGATGTGACCAGCTGACAGGGAAGTATGGATGTAGTGTTCGCGAGCCTCACGTTCCGATTTGGAAATGCAGTATATCTTGGATTTATGGAATGATGCACCAGGTTGGAGCTGTATACATACCTGCAAACTAGTCGCTTTTCGGCGAAAATCGCCGTTTTGAATGGGAAAATGTCATCCACATGAATCGTGTAGATCAGAAGAGTTTTTATTGGGGGGGTGGGGGGTACAATTTCCCCTAAACACAAGTTTTAAAAACCTGCTGCCTTTTCACATCTTTGTTGATATATCACGCGAGTCAATTGGCCAATCACAGTCAAGATAACGGCAGCGTCTTTGAAAAGCCCCTGGCTGCAGCTTCAACTTTTCACGCTACCACTACCGGGCAGAGGCCGTTTATGGATACTGGGGATGAGCCGATACCACTTTTTATAGAATGAGTACAAGTAAAGAGCATTTCATTTTGGGTACTTGCCGATACAAGTACCGATACGAGTACTTTTAAGAACTATGCCAAATGTCACATTTATAAAGCTAAAATCTGCTATTTCTTATAGATGTTGATCAGCCAATTCAAATATAGAAAAGTTAATAGTCCTACATATCCAGAAGAACATCGTTTACATTGCAGGTTAATGTGTTATATTTATTACAGATGTCAATGGTTTAAGTCTCCTTCCCTAATTAGCTAAAGTGAGAGAAACACGTTTGTAAACGCGAACGCAATACCTTTGTGTTAGAATTTGCCCTAAGCATTGCAGACGTTTTGTGGAAGATGAGAATGTCTGTTTGAA
>JACXGM010026461.1:0-14863 GCA_016801145.1 Umbra pygmaea
AATTGTGTAATTCTGTGTCCGGTTAAAGTGCTGTACTTTGATGCGCTTTAATTGGAATTAAATATTATTCATTTACTAAGTTCTGTCATAGACATTCTAAATCATTTCCCAGAACATCTCCGGTGGAGGATTAATGGGATAGTAATTAATGTAAGTTATCTTGTTGCGGTCTGCTCCTATGTTTCAGCTGTTACACAGTTTCAAGCTAGGTAGCTTATGCACCTTTGTCTGACTCGCGGGCAACGCGTTAGTTTCCCGGGTCGCTGTAGTATTTCTTTCCGTAGCTGTTTACACACGGATAAATGATCATTTGTGAGTTCAGATGGTTAGATAGTATAGACGTTGTTGATATTTCCTATCAATCCTCTGTACGCATTTATTAAGCATTTCTCCATTCTTAACCCAGACTATTGCAACGGGAGAAAAGGAAATTCATTAATTATTAATGCTTCAACTTCATAAGTGCACATTAATTGTACCCTTTTACTCCCAACTACAATTTCACTTAGCTAATAGCATGGCAACTATTTTTTAATTCATACAAAACCTTTAGTATTAGTGGAGACATGGTTTGTTGTTAGCCTGGAAAAATCTAGACCAAAATCCGGAGGAGATATGGGTCTGGCATCGAGTAATGAAAATGACCCAACTCGAGAGGCGGCACCAAGCATGCATTTGAAAATCTTAAGGTAAGCAATTGGATAACACTACGACCAATCACCAGTGGTTTTTCGCTAAGCCCCTATGGCGGAGCTAACTGGTAGATAAAACTCTTGCTGCATCAGGTCACAAAACAGCAATAACGTCATTTTATTTAAAAAAAAGAATGATTCGAGCACCGTCTTCTGTTTCTCTTTTAGTAAAATGCCAAGTCTAACTCGTTCATTGTAGTGGCCAAAGTCGTTTTAAACAACTGGTGTTAATCCATAGCTTACAATGTTTACTAATGACTTCGAGGTCGCAGCGCTGTCGTGTCGTCATCTGTTTAACACACCTCTGGCACGCCTATATCAGATACACCGATGTGTATCTTATATAGGCGTGCCAGAGGTGTGTTAAACAGATGACGACACGACAAGGGCATAGTTAATGAGCAGAATTACTCGGTGCCAGAGTAACTTGCTGAGCAAATTCAAATTGTGCTCTCGCGAGAACTCTGGATTTCCAGAGTAGTTTGTTGTTACAGTATAAAACGACTATGCTATTACAGGCCTTAGCATCGTTACTATAGACCTAGTTTCGTTATTACAGGCATACCTTAGCAAACAAAGGACTTCACTCAGCTAGTAGCATGGAAACTATTTTTCAATTCATACAATACACCCTTAGTATTAGTGGAGACACTGTTTGTTGTTACACTATAAGAAAATTATGTAATTAAAGGCCTTAGCATCGTTACTATAGGCCTAGTGTCGTTATTACAGGCATAGCGTCGTTATTATAGTCCTAGCTTCGTAAACAAAGGATTTCACTCAGCTAGTGGCGTGGCAACTAATTTTCAATTCATACAATACACCCTTAGTATTAGTGGAGACACGGTTTGTTTTTAAAGAATAAATGACTATTTTATTACAGGCCTAGCATCGTTATTACAGGCCTAGCATCGTTATTACATGCCTAGCTTCGTAAACAAAGGATTTCACTCAGCTTGAAGCGTGGCAAATGTTTCTGTATTGATACAATATACCTGCTGTAGTATTACACTAAGTTACGTGGTATCAAAACATGCATCATTTGAATTTACTTATTTATTTATTTATATAAATAAAACAAACATATTGCATGTTATGTTGACTAAATGTAAAAATAATACAGTAATAAATGTGTTAACTTAGTGTATGGGCGTTTGTGTGGAACCAGTAGCATAACCTATCATAATACAATGATCATTGTGCAGGAACGCACATGTATTTCAATACGTTCACAAAGGTCTTCTACAGCTCAAAAGTATATAATTGTAATGATTTAACGTATCGTTTAGGCGTTCTGAGCCTTTGTTTCATCAGTGTTTTTTAATAGCACAGCAGTCTGTCACACGCTAGGTCACTACAGAGATCAAATATCAGATACACCGATGTGATTGGTGTAGCTCGGCTACAAGGGCATAGTTAATGAGCAGAATTACTCGGTGCCAGAGTAACTTGCTGAGCAAATTCAAATTGTGCTCTCGCGAGAACTCTGGATTTCCAGAGTAGTTTGTTGTTACAGTATAAAACGACTATGCTATTACAGGCCTTAGCATCGTTACTATAGACCTAGCTTCATTATTACAGGCATACCTTAGCAAACAAAGGACTTCACTCAGCTAGTAACATGGCAACTATTTTTCAATTCATACAATACACCCTTAGTATTAGTTGAGACACTGTTTGTTGTTACACTATAAGAAAATTATGTAATTAAAGGCCTTAGCATCGTTACTATAGGCCTAGTGTCGTTATTACAGGCATAGCGTCGTTATTATAGTCCTAGCTTCGTAAACAAAGGATTTCACTCAGCTAGTGGCGTGGCAACTAATTTTCAATTCATACAATACACCCTTAGTATTAGTGGAGACACGGTTTGTTTTTAAAGAATAAATAACTATTTTATTACAGGCCTAGCATCGTTATTGCAGGCCTAGCGTCGTTATTACATGCCTAGCTTCGTAAACAAAGGATTTCACTCAGCTTGAAGCGTGGCAAATGTTTCTGTATTGATACAATATACCTGCTGTAGTATTACACTAAGTTACGTGGTATCAAAACATGCATCATTTGAATTTACTTATTTATTTATTTATATAAATAAAACAAACATATTGCATGTTATGTTGACTAAATGTAAAAATAATACAGTAATAAATGTGTTAACTTAGTGTATGGGCGTTTGTGTGGAACCAGTAGCATAACATATCATAATACAATGATCATTATGCAGGAAGGCACATGTATTTCAATACGTTCACAAAGGTCTTCTACAGCTCAAAAGTATATAATTGTAATGATTTAACGTATCGTTTAGGCGTTCTGAGCCTTTGTTTCATCAGTGTTTTTTAATAGCACAGCAGTCTGTCACACGCTAGGTCACTACAGAGATCAAAGCGTTTGCCACTGCACGCATCACTTATTAAACCGTCCCCAGTGAGTGGAGCAGCAACTTCAAGTATAGCGGTGAGTCTGTCTGTTAAATAACGTTTTAAACGGTAGAATTACTAGTTTTGTGTATTTACAATTCATGGAACTTGGTTTCAATTCAATTGTATAGCAAACATGAATGGAACGACGAAATGTGTGTCATGTTAGTGTTCATTTAGCAAGCAATAAAGCTAACTTAATCATGTACAGTAGCTTAGCCAACAGCTTGTTGTGTGCTAATATAATACACCTGTAAAACAGTATTTGAAGTAATAAATAAGAACATGTTTATGTAAAGACATAATAAATATAATGAAATAACAACATAACTTATACTTACATACAATTTTGATGCGGCATTTGGGGTGTACAGGTGCTCCTTTGTTTTATGTTGTTTCATTTGTTGTCGAAATGGTTCGTCATGTAACTCCAATGGAATCATCAAAGTCTCAGTCAGGGAGAATATTTACAGTCCAATTTTCCTTTGCTAGTAGTACCAAAGCCTCTGTAACTGAATATTTATTGCTAGAACCTGCCATGTTGAGAAATTATGTTGTAATCCGTCAAAAACCGAGAGCACTACAACCACAATGCGCAAAGCGTGCATAACTGAAAAAAACAGAGAACTTACTTTGAACAGATACACGTTTGAATATTCCCTGATCTGGTTGGCCGATATTAACATCTGACCACTTTATGGAAAGGTCTTTCTTACCAGAATAGAGTGAAAAACAGCTTAGGACGATATGTTACTTCATTTTTTCAGTAGATGGGGAGAGAGACCTTATGTTGTGCTTTGAGCGTCAAGTTCAAACCAGTTTGAATATATATTATGTACAATGTATAGAAGCCTAAACTAATCCAGAATGTCTATAAGGCATTGAAATAACTTGCCAAGTGGAATTAGTTGACCAGAAACCATGTTTTACAATAAAAAATCATACAATATAGGGAAAAGTTGTTGTATTGATTTCAAAATGTGAAATAGTTTTTGCTGATATATTGCTGGACTATTTCGTGCCTGTTAGAGCTAGAACAAAATGCTTGGCATCTTTGTGAAGGGCTGAATAGTGGCTTTCGATTGCTGTATTGCTTTCGTTGCTATGTTGAGAAATGTTTGTTTATTGATCACATATATGTCGCATCAGCAGTGCCGAAAATGCGGTAGTCAATTTTGTTGTTGTGAATTTATGCAATCCATGCATCTATATTATTTGCTTTTGGCAAAAACAGTTTGTATAGATTTACAGATGAGATCCTTGCCGTTCTAGCAGTGTATAACATGACGGGTTAAGCACATGTTTACAATATGTAATTAACCGATGTATGTGACTATTGTCATTATTATTTTAAATTCTTGATTGTTGTAAATTCCTGTTTATAAGCCCACTGCATAGAATCGCCGTGCCATGTCAAAAGAAATTTCTCTGCATAGGATGATGTATGTTATCCGATGCATATGATAAATAAACAACTTTGACTTTGACTTTGACGTGTGTGAAAAGGTCCCGGTCCCGGGGACCCTCGGGATGAACAGGTGTGATTATTTCCTACTCTTCTCACTTAAATAGAGCCCGTAGGGCCAAACTAGAGGAACTTTCTAAAGGTATTCTTGACCTGGACCATAAATATGCACTGACACCTTCCCCAGAGCTATACAAACACCGTTTAAACTTGCAGTCAGAATTTAACCTTTTATCTACCAATGATGCAGAGCGATTACTCTTACAGTCAAGGGCCTCTTATTATGAACAAGGTGAGAAGGCTAGCTGCCTGCTTGGACATCAATTAAACCAATGTGCTGCTTCCTGTTTAATTCCTCAAATTGAAAACTCTTCTAAGTGTTTGATTTCAGACCCAGATGGGATAAGTTACACATTCAAATCATTTTATTCCTCACTTTATACATCTGAGTTCCCACCGGACACTGTTATTATGACTCAATTCTTGGATGTGTTAGACATCCCAGCTATTTCCTCTGACACTGGAGATTACCTTGATTCACCTCTGAAGCTTGATGAGGTGGTTGAGTCTATAAATTCTATGCAAAATGGGAAAGCTCCAGGTCCAGACGGTTTCTCTACAGAATTCTTTAAGAAATTTTATTCATATTTGGCCTCTTTGCTCTTATCAATGTATGAGGAGTCATTGAATCACGGTGTGCTTCCACCAACCTTAACACAAGCTTCTTTAGCACTTCTTCTTAAGATAGGGAAGGATCCCACAGCCTGCTCTTCCTTTAGACCGATTAGCCTCCTCAATGTTGATGTAAAGATACTTGCCAAATTACTAGCTAGGCATCTGGAGGGAGTTCTCCCATTTGTTATCTCAGAGGAACAGACAGGCTTCATCAAGGGCAGACAATCATTTATCAATATTCTGACATTGTTCAATATTGTTTACTCTAAACAGTTTTCAAATTTCCCTGAGCTTGTTGTCTCACTTGATGCAGAGAAACCCTTTGACAGAATTGAATGAAACCATTTATTTGCCGCTCTTCGAAAGCTTGGTTTTGGCAACAAATTTAGTGCATGGATTAGGCTTTTGTATACATCCCCACAGGCAAGTGTCTGCACCAATGACACTTACTCTGATTACTTCACCCTGGAACATGGGACAAGGCAGGGGTGCCGTCTTTCTCCCTTATTCTTTGCCCTTGCTATCGAGCCCCTTTCAGTGGCCTTGCGGGCCTCACCCTATTTCCAGGGTGTTTCACGAGAAGGAATTGAACATAGACTGTGGGAATTTGTCCCGTTCCTGTGCCTGGCCCGTTCCTGTGGTGGATCCCATGTCACTGTGGTTGATAATCCAGTTTCCACCCGATGACGCCAGCTTTTATATCCAGGCGGCTTCACGGTCTTCCTTCGCAAGACCAATAAACTGTATTGATGCTACATAAAGACTATGGTCACAGTCCACCCATCATATCTTCATTGCTGGACAATAATTGAACACTGAATGACCTTATTACAATCGGCTGTGTACCTTCAGATCCCCCACCCGGTACAGCCAGAAGAGGACTGGCCACACCCTTGAGTCTGGCCTCTCTCTAGGTTTCTTCCCAGGTCCCTCCTACTAGGGTGTTTTTCCTAGCTACTGTGCATCACTTGTGTTGCTTGCTTTTGGGGGTCTTGGGCTGATTTCAAGAGGGGGGGCAATTTACCTTTCTCTCTTCTTGGGAAGATCAATGCTGTTAAAATGAATAGTTTGCCTAAATTTATCTACCTTTTTCACTCTATTGCTGTGTTTTTAGCTTTGTCTTTTTTCAAAGCAATTGACCAGGCTGTCACTTCTTTCATCTGAGGTGGGAAGGTGCCCAGGGTTAGTAGGTCCTTGCTACAGAAATGCAAATTCAATGGAGGGCTTGCACTTCCTAATTTCTTATATTATTACTGGGCATCTAGAAGGTTTGTCTTGCACCTCTTTATCTTTGCCAGCTTTACTCTGTTCCACTTTTCCAATAACTCTCTCCCGTTACACTGGCAACCCAGTAGTACTATCTACACTTAAGGGGCCCTATTTTAACGATCTGAAACGCAAGTATCAAACGCGAAACACAAGTTACATTGTGGGAGGGTCCCGGGCGCTGTTGCTATTTTACCGGCGGGATAAATTATTCTTGCGCCAGACGCATATCTAAAATGGGTAGGTCTAAAGCAGCTTCATTAGTCATAGGTGTGGTTTGGGCGTAACGTGCAATAAACCAATCAGATCGTCATCTCACATTCCCAAGAGCAGGCGCGCTTGTTCCATGGTGGATTGCTATTATAACAGCGATTTTCGATTGATTTTTCTTTTTACAAAATGTAAATAAAGAAATGTCACAAGACATAGCATACTTTCCATTGTTTTGGACTCACTCTCACTAAATCACGAGGTTATGAATGCATAATAATATTTTTGCAATGTAGTCTAACATTAGACCAAGATTACTCTTCTGTAAAATAAGCTTTCCACTCCCGTTCTGCATTTCTGGGCATTTAAGTGGCTGGCACGCATTTCAACATCACGTCTCCTGAAGTCCTCTAATATTTCATAATTAATGTCATCAACACATCCATGATTCATGGAAATGTTGCTTAAAATACAAGCCACAATGAATGCTGCGACTTGAGTAGTGTACCTGTTCTATCCAAACACCTGATGCGCATTTTCAATGTGCCAAATATTCGTTCAATTAGGCTACACTGCGTGTTTGTGTGTGTTTTTGATTAAACAGCATTTTACGCACTTGCTGGCATCATAAATTGTGTCATCATTAACCATGTATTCAACGGATAACTTTTGTCCCCTTCCCAGCCACCCATCCAAGGGGGGATTCATCATGGCAAAGTTGCCATAAATGAGTCGTGGTTTGAGCCTGAATAATTGATAAAGACATAGGTGATTTTACTGAGTAAAGACATAGGTGATTTTACTATTAGCATCGCAAATTACGCGTGTATACTTGTTGATTGAATGGGTTCCCTTGAGGTTGATGTATATCAGTGCAAATAATCCATTATGAATAATTTGAGTAAATGTGTACACTAGATGTATACCTATTTTTCCAATTTTCGGACATCACAATGACTTCCTCGTGTGGTAATATTTTTCCTTCTAATTATGTATTGTAATAATAAAGAACTGCTGCATTTGTTTAGATGAGAGGAGCAAATGCGCGTTGTGCACACGCTACATTATGGTTAAGCATGTCCCCTAAAATAGCATTTGAATAACACGCCACTGACTTTAAACCAGGTTTTTCCTGGTCAGTGGCGGAATTGTTTTCGGGGACTGCAAGATAGCAACAGGGAACGTTTGCGCCGGAACACGCCTGTTCTTTTCGCTGAACCGCCCAACGAACCCAAGTTCATTCCCTAATTTACCGACGGGCGTCTGTGGAGGGAAAAGTCCCATATGCGTCGGGTGTAAGATAGGAATGATACATGCGTTTGTGTAAAAAGTCAATTGCGCTGGGTGTAAGATAGGGCCCAAGATCTGGTACCAGTTCCTTCGTCATTTTAAGTTCTCCCATATTTCCATCATGGGTCCTATAAATAACAACCACATGTTCACTCCATCAGTGGTTGACAATGTCTTCTCATTATGGAAAGCAAAGGGTATTAAAACCTTCCATGACCTTTTTGAAAATGGAGTTTTCTGTAGTTTTCCCAACTTGGCTGCTAAATATGCCTTGCCTCAATCACACTTTTTTTGGTATCTGCAGATGAGACATTTCATATCTTCTAAATTTGCATGTTTTCCTTCCCTACCCCCTAACCAGCCATGGGACGAGCCCTTGACTTTCTCACCTCAACAACATAACTCATTGACTTCTCGGGTCTATTCATTGATTATGTCTTTTGACAAAAACTATACCAACAGATCAAAATCTGCCTGGGAGCGAGAAATGGGTCTTGAACTTTCAAAGGAGTTATGGGTTAGAGCGATTGAGAGAGTAAGCTCTACCTCATCTTGCGCCCGTCTTGGACTTATTCAGTTCAAGGTGGTCAATAGAGTTCATTATGCTAAGTTCAGACTATCCAGAATGTACCCTACAGTGAACGATGTGTGTGACAGATGTCGTTCCTCCCCATGTGACCTCTATCACATGTTTTATTCATGTACTAAACTGAGCAACTACTGGAACTACATATTTCATATTCTATCCGAGGCACTTAAAATCCATTTGACTCCATGCCCTCTGATTGCAGTGTTTGGAATCCCAGGGAACCCTCTCTTATTAAGCCATAAAAACACGGATATCATTGCTTTTACCACATTACTGGCCCGCCGCAGAATCCTGCTGCAGTGGAAATCTTGTCAGCCCCCCTTAGGCTCTCTCTGGCTAAGTGATGTTCTGTCCTTCCTACAACTGGAGAAAATTAGGTATACCGTGAAGGGATCATATTGAAAATTTTCAAATAAATTGCAGATTTTTATTTCATATTTTAACAGTTTAAGAATACTTCCCTCAGTTCCCACCAGCCTTTCAAGTCTACTTTATTATTATTGTTGGTATGCATTTGAATTTGTCTGTGTGTTGTTGTTCTGTGTATGTACATGTACATGTGTATTGTATGGTGTGGTCTGTTTTCTTTTTGTTTGTTTGAAAATATCTATAAATAAATATATTTAAAAAAAGAACCATTCCAAATATCTGCTCCTCTCCCCTCCCTAAAAAGGTTTAGTCAGATACAAAGTATAATTATTCAGTTAGTGACAAACATTAGATGGACCCAATGAAGTTAGTCACACCCCAGCTCGTGAACAGAACCAATCAGAGTTGAGGCGGCAGCTGAAGGGAACGATGAACTTGGTAGAAGAGCAGGAGACTGACTGACTGAAAATATCAGAAAAAAAACATAAATCAGGGTACCAAAAATGCAATGAAAAGAAGGACAGGGAGGCCAGGAGAGTTGCTGTATTCCAGTCTATCAAGACATTCTTTAAGGCAGGTTAGTGTATTGTGTTGTTTCTTTCGCTGCCTGATTTACTTACGAGGGAATAGGAAATATACAGTCAACAATTTTTTATACCAGTGCGCAGCACCATGGATCGAATGATTCCGCGGTCAAAATCCTGTCTTTTTTATGCTATTGTGAATAGAGTTGTTTTGGAAAACACACAGAAACATTTAACATGAGTCACACTGGTGGGGAAACTATTATATTGATTACTTTTGTAAATTGGTTTTATTATTTAACAATGCTATTGTTAGTTTTTATTAGTTGTAATATTTATATGCAGTCTTATGCAAAAGTTCAGGCACCCCTGACAATTTCCATGATTTTCATTCATAAGTAATTGGGTATTTGGAACAGCAATTTCATTTTGATCTATCAAATAACTGAAGGACACAGTAATATTTTGGTAGTGAAATATGACTGTAAACGTTTAATTTTGAAAATAGGGGGTTTACAACATCAACATCTTCTGTTACATGTAAATAGACTGAAAAAATGTGAAAGTGTTATGCTATAAGGCCTAAACGTATTATAATATACTGCAGCTACAGATGTGGCATCGTTTGACTCACAACCCCTTTCCAAAGATGACATGGAGCTGGAAGATACTCATTGGGTATATTAATTTGTCAGGATTCACCTTATTATTTGTATTTAGTAATAGTCACATCTATTTTACCTGAAATGAATTGCAAATTATTGGTTTATTTTGAAACTATTAGAGTCATGATATTTATTGTTTACAGAGCCAACTTCCTCAAACCAGCCAATGCTTAAAAGTAGGTCAACATCAGTTAGTGAAGGTCAAAGGGAAGAACACAGTCACAGACAGCCCAAACCCAGCAAGCGCAGGGAGAAATGAAGGCAAGAGTGAAGGAGATTTTTTGACAACTGATCCAGGATTATGGCCAGAGAGGATCACAGATCGTGAACGTGAGGTGATCGTTAGAAAGCTAGCCACTGCCAGTCAGACAGACCTGAAAAATGTTATGCCCAAGGATTCAGAAGGAAAGACATTTCCAGAGTATCTCTAGTTTAGTAAGTCAGCCAATGGGCGAGAAATCAGAAGAGAGACTGGTTGACGCATGGATTCTTTATATTGTGTCCCATGCATAATCTTTTCACAAGATGACCTAAGAAAGTCATCAACTACACTAAACACTAAAGAAGGGTACAAAACAGCAGATCTAAGATGGCGAAGAAAGTACAATAAATTCCCTGACCATGGAGCAAGGCACACAAAGCATGCTACCTCAAGTGGAAAAATCTGAAATATTCTTTGGTAGAAGCAAAAGGAATAGATAGCAGTTTGCAAAAACACATACAGCTGGATGTTGAAAAAAACAAAGTAATCCTTGAAAGAATATTAGATGTAATACTTTTTTTGGCATCAAGAAACGTATCATTCAGAGGGACCACAGATAATTTAGGTGACGTTCACAATGGTAACTTCCTTGGCACATTAGAGCTGTTGGCTCATTATGATCCTCTGCTCTGTGATCATTTGCAAAAAGTGTTAGAGAGGAAGACAGGTGCAAGAATGACACATTACCTTGTCATTCTTGAAAAAAAATTGAGATCTGTGGCGAAAAGGTCTTGAAAGAAATATTGAAGGAAAGGGATAATGCAATTTATTATTATGTGATCTGTGATGCAACTACTGATATTTCTTATATGGAGCAGAATGTGATTATGTTTAGATATGTAGCAAAGAAAGAGAATGATCAGTGGGAAATAATTGAAAGTTTTTTACAGTTCAAGGTGTTAATTGTAAGACTGACCTTCAAATATCAGAAATTATATTGAAGACTTTGGAGGAGCATTGCATTGATATATCAGATTGCAGGGGACAAGGATTTGACAATGCGGCAAATATGTCCGGCAAAGTAAAAGGGGTTCAGGCTGAAATAAAGAATATCAACCCTCTTGCAACATATTCACCCTGTGCCTCACATTCTTTGAATCTTGTTGGTGTTACAAGCAGCAGAGTCATGTCCTGAGGTATCCACATTTTTTGGCTGTTTGATCCGCTTGTACAATCTCTTTAATGCAAGTCCAGAGCGGTGGGCAATCCTTAAAGTCAGACTGGCTGCTCCCTTCAACGCTTGTCATAGACCAGGTGGAGTGCACACATAGCTGCAGTTAAACCTGTTGCAAACAACTTGCCATCAATTATAGAAGCTCTGGACACCATCCTTGCTAAGTGCAGTTTAACAAATGAAGCTAGGTCAGAGGCCAGTGGCCTAAAACAGTACTTCATGTCTTTCAAAGCCATAGTTCTTCTCACTGTATGGAAGAAAATCCTGCAGTCCAGAAACCTATATCTGCAATCAGGGAAAGTTTCAATGGAAGTTGAAATAGATAACATCCAGGCACTGAAAGAAGAGATGGAAGTTTTGCGTAACTCATTGGATAATCTGTTTGCAGAAGCCTCCTTCATTGCAGAAGCTATGGATGTGTCCAGGGGGTTTCCAGTCAGACACAAGAGACGGAGAAAGCGGTTTGCAGATGAGAGTCATATTTCAGAGGATGCCAACCGAGAAGAAACGTAAGAAATTTGTTTTCGGAAAAACGTTTTACTTGTGGCATTGGATAACATAATCTCTGAGTTGGATACCCACTTCCAAACCACTGCAAAGATATATGAAGAGTTTTCTGCAATCTTAAAGTTAAAAGACTTACAAGAAGATCAGATTCATTCAGCTTGCCACTCATTAGTAAGCAAAAATACAGAAGATCCTACAAGAGCAGGCTTTGAAAATGAAGTGAGGCATCTTAAGTATACTGATTTGTATAATGCCACACTTGCACACTGTCAGTCTCCTCTCAACCTGCTGAATTCAATCTACAGGATGCAGCTCCAGAGCATTTTTGGAGGAGTGTGCGTTGTAGTGCGCATTTTCTGCACTCTACCTGTCTCTGTTTCTGGTGCAGAAAGGGCTTTCAGCAAGTTGAAACTTGTCAAAAACTACCTCAGGTCTATCCAAACACAAGAGAGATTTAACAGCCTTGCCCGACTTAATAGCCTTGCCCGAGCTAAGCAGACAGCTGGACTTCAATGACATCATTAATGACTTTGCCAACAAAAAGTTCAGACAATGGGATTTTGGTTCATCATCATAGGTGAACGTTCATCAATGTTCATTTGGTTCATCATCAAAGGTGAAGTGACATGTAAGGTCATTACAGGTTTAAGATAAATCAAACCGATATACATAAATAAAATCAAACTGAGGTACTAAGCAACTATAGACCAATATCAAACATCACCTTTCTAAGTAAGGTGCTTGAGAAAGCAGTTTTTCCCTAACTGAGCACATTTCTAAATGACAACAACATTCTAGAAAAGTTTCAGTCAGGTTCTAGAGCAAATCATAGTACAGAAACAGCCCTGACCAAAATAGTAAACGATCTAAGAATTAGCATGGATGCAAACAAAGTCTCGATGCTAGTCCTCCTAGACCTGAGTGCAGCATTCGACACCATTAGTCATGACATTCTACTAGACCGTCTCGAAAACTGGGTTGGCCTCTCAGAAAATGTCTTCAGATTGTTTCAAACCTACATTACAGGCAGTAAATTCTTTGTCAGTCTTGGTGACCATATATCCGAGGAACATGACGTACTATACGGTGTTGCACAAGGAAGCTGTCTGGCTCCACTACTTTTTTCACTATACATGCTTCCACTAGGTGATGTCATCAGAGAACACAATGTAAATTTTCACAGCTATGCTGATGACACACAGCTATACATTTCCGTAGAGCCAGATGACATAGATACAATAAGCTCACTGTCTAGGTGCCTAATTGTCATAAATAACTGGATGAGTGTTAATTTCCTAAAATTAAATGAGGATAAAACAGAAATCCTCCTAGTTGGCCCCAAAGTCAAAAGGGAGAAAATCAGCATGAACCTTGGCAACCTGACTTCCTTGATCAAACCTGAAATAAGGAGCCTAGGTGTTATCATAGACTCTGACCTAAGTTTTACCTCCCATCTTAACAAGATGACCAAAACATCTTACTTTCACCTAAGAAATATTGCTAAAGTAAGACCATTCATAACCCAGAAAGATGTAGAGAAACTAATTCACGCATTTGTCACAACTAGACTGGACTACTGCAATGCCCTCCTTACAGGCCTCCCCAAAAAGTATTTAGATAAGATTCAACTCATCCAAAACTCAGCAGCGAGACTCTTAACAAGAGCCAAAAGGCGAGATCATATTACTCCAGTTCTGAAATCATTACATTGGCTCAGAGTTTCACACAGGATTGATTTTAAGGTCCTTCTGCTTGTTTATAAAACTCTAAATGGCTCAGGACCAGCCTATTTCACAGACTCTCTAAAATCCTATGTTCCCCAAAGGGCACTCAGATCTTCCACAGCTAACCTGCTAATGATACAAAATTCCACCCACAGAAAAATTGGAGATGCTGCCTTTTTTAAGTATGCTCCAAAACTGTGGAACACAATACCAAAAAATATCGAAGAAGCACCGTCGATTGATATATTCAAAAAGCTGTTGAAAACACATCTTTTCACTAAAGCATTTAACTAAGTATATTTCTATTTGACTGCCTGCAAATGTGCTCTATGCTTTTTATGCTTTGAATTTAACTATTTACATTTCTTTGTCTTTTACCGATGTAAATGTTTTTATTGATGCAAATTTCTTCCACTTTATTTTACTTTTATTGATGTAAAGCACTTTGAGCTGCATTCCTTGTATGAAAGGTGCTATATAAATAAAGGTTATTATTATTATTATTATTATTATACACATATATCATTTTCTGTTATTTCAATGTTGATTGAAAGTTGTTTTAGTGTTTGCTATCTATTTGTTTTTATATTTAATGTTATATTTGTGTATTTTGCTGATGTTCACTACAAACCTTTATTTACATTTATTTGTTATCTGTTTTGTTGTTTTGTAAGAAAACCCTACATGTGGGTTTCCATGCTCATATTATCCATCCATCCATCCATTTTCATCCACTAATCCGTGATCGGGTCGCGGGGGCAGCAGCTCCAGCAGGGGACCCCAAACGTCCTTTTCCCGAGCCACATTAACCAGCTCCGACTGGGGGATCCCGAGGTGTTCCCAGGCCAGGTTGGAGATATAATCCCGCCACCTAGTCCTGGGTCTTCCCCGAGGCCTCCTCCCAGCTGGACGTGCCTGGAACACCTCCCTAGGGAGGCGCCCAGGGGGCATCCTTACCAGATGCCCAAACCACCTCAACTGGCTCCTTTCGACGCAAAGGAGCAGCGGCTCTACTCTGAGATCCTCAC
>JACXGM010026462.1:0-14862 GCA_016801145.1 Umbra pygmaea
TATATTGTTATGTTTTGTGCTTTACTGGTGAACAATTGAGGTGTAAACTAAAGGTTTTGGGTTTACTGTATTCTGTTGATGTTAAAATGGATTCAAAAAAATATGGTATCGAAAAAAGTATCGTTAAGGAACCGGTATCGAAACTGAGGTATCGAATTTGGCACCGGATCAAAAGATTTTGAACGATGCCCAGCCCTATAAACTGAAGAAGGATTTACTTCCTGCTTACATCCCTTCCAGGTTTCTAAACTCATAACGACAGCAATTGAAATGCATGACACCCTAAAATGGATAAGCGTTTATCTGTATAGCAGGGGAACAAGTAAACATTGCCTAGTAGCACTTAAAGAATAAGACTCACAGGATAACAATAGGTTTGTCTCATTACAACACTCCCACGACACAATTTTAAAATTGATGAACTATGAATTCCTCATTCCAACACGCCCACACTGGAAGAGCTGGCACAGTCACATTCATTCTTTGTTGTTTTTATACAGTACATCTGACCGTTTCTGAATTATAGTGTGGGTTCTGAATAACTTGTGATCAAGAGACTGAGTGTGCATCTTTGTCAGGTTCCGTCTTTGTGTGCGTGTGCGCGCGCGCATCTCGGTTGTTTAATTTCAATTCCATTGTACAGAGCTAAAATTATGGAAACTGTGTCAGTGTCCAAATATTTCCAGACCCAACTTTACATCCTTCTTTGGGTTTCGTAAATATCAAGAAATACCGGATTTGTAAGCTGTTCAACTGAAAGAGAAAGTAGTTCCTTTGTTTGAATTAAACAAAAGTATTTTTAAAGAGATATTTCAGAATGAAAATGTTTAAGGGACAGTTCAGATGTATGTTCAAATAATAACTCACATGATGTTAGAGATTTCATATTGGGTTTCTTGCTATTAGTAGAATTATGAGCTGTAACAAAATAAATTTCTCTTTCTGTGACCATCTTAAACACACTGTAAAAACATTTTTAGAGTATTTCTCCATCATTTCAAGATCTAAAAAACAATGCATATGAGATTGTTTCCCTACACCAGGTCTTCCCTTTTTCTGCTGGTGCTCCCTTTTTTACGCTCAAATCAGTGAAAGCCAAAGGAAACACAGGCACTGTATTTTTGGGGTGTGCCCCCTGGGTTGAGATCCCCTACATTATGCAGTGCTTTGTTGCACATAAAAGCACAGCCAATAATACTTGAATGAACCAGGGCATGTCAATTAACAAGTGCTCTGGATCTTTTCCTCATTGCATTTCCTGTTCAAATGAAATCATTGTCCCATCTAATCAGCTTTTTCTGATATTTAAAATATCATGAAAGACATGTTCTACTGGCTTTGTAAGTTGGAAAGAAGTTCTACTTTCTCTCCCCAGAATTTAAAAGTTGTCAGGTAAGCTTTACTCTACTACCTCAGATCAACTGAATCCTGTTTGAATTTCTCTCCTCCCTCTTGTTTTTGTCTTTCTTTTGCTCTTTTCTTCTCTGCTTTCCTTTCTTTGTTCTTTTTCTTGGTTGTGGTATTTTATCTATTCACTTTTTTGTTCATCACATTTGAATTGTTTTACGCTATTATAAAATGTTTTTGTTATACTTAAATAGCCTACCTGTGTAATCCCCTGAATAATTAACAACTCACAACCACCTACACACATGGGTGTACACCTACACACACTGAAAGTTGAAATTTGTGCCAAAGTTATTGACCATCTAGGGCAGCTGTCCAGACAAATGTCTGTAGACCAACTGTAGCGTCAATAGAATATCAAAATGAGACAAATTACAGTAGTTTAATGCATTTTATTGCAGTTTTTTGACTGTATAAAGAACAATGTTTGTAAAATTATTGGGTGACATACAGCTTTAGGGAAAAAAAACACCTCAAAAATGTTCCTAATGATAGGTAGGTGTTTGGGTCAATTTAGTTTTATTCCATAAACTACTGACAACATTTCTTCCAAATTCTAAATTAATATATTGTTATTCAGAGCATTTATTTGGTCAAAATACAGTCGTATGCAAAGTTTTAGGCACCCCTGACAATTTCCATGATTTTCATTTATAAATAATTAAGTGTTTGGATCAGCAATTTTATTTTGATTTATCAAATAATAAAGGCCAGTTTGTTTTGATGCATAGTGCACATTTTCTGTTAATCCAATGAACCTCATTTCACTACTGAAATATTTGTGTCCTTCCGTTCTTAGATAGATCAAATTGAAATTCCTGATATAAAAACACCCAAATATTTATAAATGAAAATCATAGAAATTGTCAGGGGGGCCTAAACGTTTGCATACAACTGTATATGCATTGTTGGCAAACATTGAAGAATGCAAAGAAAATCAGCTCCTATTCAAATTTTAAACAATACAAATGAGTTCAGAAATCAATATTACTATATTAATAATATTAATAACTGACTTTCATGCGTCTTGGCCTGCTCTCCACCAGTCTTTCACATTGATGTTGGGTGACTATTCCCCACCAGGTGCAAACTTTCCAGGAACTCAGCTTTGTTTGATGGCCTGTGACCGTCCGTTCTCCTCTCGATCACATTTCAGAGTTTATCAATGGGGTTGGTTTAAAAAATATTTGCGGTGGTCTCTTAATTTTTTTTCAGAGCTGTACATCAACCTTTTGGATTTTTATAATATCACGAAATACAATTTTTACAGTGTTTGTAAGCTGGTCACATAAAAGAGAAAGTAGATCTGTTATGGCTAAAATTATACAGACCTTTTAAATACTGTATTGTTAGATCTAATTTTGTTAGCAGCCAAAGATAGCACTGCATCATATTTTATTATCATATTGTTCATGGTGTGTTCACTTGTATTTGGGAACTGTACACGGTCGTGGGCCGTTTTTCAGTCCCAGTCCAACACTGTTTCTATCTGTATATCGGTTGGTGTCTTTCTTTGAGTGTATTGGTCCGTGTCATTGTGTCCATTGGTCCCTGTCATTCCGTCTATTGGTCCGTGTCTTTCCGTCTCCAGCCGAATGTTATCGGTCCATCTCCACAGCTATGCAACTCTATTTACATTACCGTGATTCAACTTGTGAAGGCAGGCCAGCCAGCACCCCCCCACACACCAAACACGCCCACATAAACACTGCCAAACAAACCAACAACAACATTAACAAAACACACTTTCCTGTCTGTCCCCTGCTGTAAATGAAAATAAGAAACATCTGATGAAGAGTACTTTTTAACAGTAAAATATAATAACGACCTTCACAGATGGCTGCCTGCCTCTGGTATGCTTTCACAAGACAGGCAACGTTTACAATGAATTGTTAAAAACTGAACTTTATTAAACAGGAATGAGTTGTGTATGTGTAGGGTTTACATTTCACAAGAACACTGGAAGTTACAGAATCTTAATTTAGGTCTGTCACAATCGTGGTATAGATCTTACAATTGTAAGAAGAAAGTTACTGGAATTCACCATGTCAGAAAGCATTGGCTTGTGTTTCACTGTAGTCCATGGGCTCTACTGCCCGGTTTAAATCTGTTTACACTGACATTAAGACCTAAACATACAACAGGGCGTCTGACAGGCCGCATGAAGAGGAAACTGACAGAGTCATTGTTGCTGATACTGGGATTTCTATGTGAATCACTAAGCAGTCATACTTCAACAATGGTACAGTAGGCCTGTTCACTTTTCCACATTGTATTACAGAAAATTACATTTACACTGTAGCATTAGTTCATTGTGCTGTTTTTGAAGTCTGGAAAATATTGTTAATTTACTCTTCTTTTGGTGTAATTTAAAAGTACAGGCCTATTTAAAAAAAAATATTTACCGTTGTAATCTAATGTATTTACAATAGTAATCTAATGTATCTTCACCGCATTCCAAATGATTTATGCAAATTATATTTTACACTGATTTACCTAAATAGTCGATGTAAATGACAGTATAATTTTCAAGTCACCAACCATTAGAATATAAGTCGAATTTAATTGAACAAACCACCCAATGAAAACAGTGTTTTTCAAAAATAAAACTCAAAATGCACTGTTCCGAATTATTATGCACAACAGACTTTCAAAACATCTTATAGGTTGTATCTGAAAATGGTCAATTGTTGAACATGCAGCATTAGGAGGTCATATTTACTGAAATCAAAAGCTATTTTAATCAAACACATCTTAACAGGGCAAGTTACATGTTAACATAGGACTCCTCATTTGATATCACTTTCACCATTTTTGCATCCATTAAACTTGTGAGTTTATGGAGAGTTTCTGCTTGAATGTCTTTGCAGGATGTCAGAATTGCATCCCAGAGCTGCTGTTTTGATGCAAACTGCCTCCCACCCTAATAGATATTTTGCGTGAGGATGCAACAAAGGTTCTCAATAGGGTTGAGGTCAGGGGAGAATGGGGGCCACACCATGAGTTTCCCTCCTTTTATGCCCATAGCAGCCAATGACACAGAGGTATTCTTTGCAGCATGAGATGGTTCATTGTCATGCATGAAGATGATTTTGCTACAGAAAGCACAGTTCTTTTTGTACCATGGAAGAAGGTGGTCAGTCAGAAACTCTATATACCTTGCCGAGGTAATTTTCACACCTTCAGGGAGCCTAAAGGAGCCTACCAGATCTCTCCCCATGATTCCGGCCCAAAACATGACTCTGCCACCTCTTTGCTGATGTCACAACCTTATTGGGACATGGTGGCCATCTACCAACCATCCACCACTCCATCAATCTGGACCATCCAGGGTTGCACGGCACTCATCCGTAAACAAGACTGTTTGAAATTTAGTCTTTACGTATTTCTGGGCCCACGGCAACCGTTTCTTCTTTTGAGAATTGGTTATGGGTGGCTGAATAGTAGAATTATGCACAACTGCAAGCCTCTGGAGGACCCTACACTTAAGGTTCACGGGACTCCAGAGGCACCAGCAGCTTCAAATAGCTGTTTGCTGCTTGTACTGGCATTTTAGCAGCTGCTCTCTTAATCCGATTATTTGTCTGGCAGTAACCTTCCTCATTATACCTTTATCTCCACGGACCCGTCTGGGCTCTAAATCAGCCACAAATCTCTTTACAGTATGATGATCATGCTTAAGTTTTCATTAAATATTGAATGATTTCACACCTTGTCCAATGCATTGCACTATTTAATGCTTTTCCGCAGCAGGGAGATATTTTTTCTCTCCCATATTGCTTGAAACCTGTGGCCTGCTTAATAATGTGGAACATCCTTCTTAAGTAGTATTACTTGTGAAACTTTTTAACACAGGTGTCTGAGAATGATTTCAATGTTCCAAAGAGCCCAGAGACAAAATACCATCCATGAATTTGATTGAATAACAAAATATTTAATGTTTGACACTTAATTCCAATTTGCATAATAATTTTAAACGCGGTGTAATGTATGACATTAGTAAGGTAACTGCTGATGTTTACAAAGCCTTCCTCTTTCCAGACATCTGATCAGTAGTCTGATCACCTCTCATTGTTACTACACTCCAAATACACCCCCCTGGGGTCCGCGTGGCATGGTGGGCTAAGACGCTGCATTGCAGGACAAGCTACGTCATTCCAGCCTTGCCCCGGTTCTCCAACTTGCCCCAGAGCTCCTGCACGAAGCAGCGCAAATTTGCATGGTGCTACCCGGGATTTGAGATAGATAAGTCAAATGATCTACCTTGCCACATCGATCTCCAGACTCCTTGTGTGCAAATCGGGCGCCTGTAAATTATCATGGAAGTGTAGTTGGTGAGTGTAATCATCCTTTACATGAACTGACTAAAGGCTTCTGTGTTGGATGAGCAGTGCAAAAACATTCATCCGGCTCTGCGACATGTGATTGGATGAACCACGTGTGCGCCCCACACCATTTCACATCTGTCCAAGGAGTTGCGGAGCTGCCGACAAGGCAGGATTAATGGGAGTTGGACAAGAAAAACAAAAAACTAATAGAAAACACACCCTCCTAATCCAACGTTTCAACCCAGCAGTGAAAAGGTAAAGTGAAGCCAGAAATGGCAGACTTTACTACACTCACTCTAGGGATGATACTACCGAAACCTTCCGGTTCTGAAAATGACAAAACACTGACGATGCCCATTTTTTTTAAGTACTGTAGGCACCGTTAGCAATAATGCCAGTGTTGGCAATACTGTAGCTAGCTAGCTTTGTCAGGGGAGGATAACTGAAAATAGCAGGAAAAATCAAAAGCTAATGTAAAGGGCTTCGCCTCCAGTTGCTAGCTAGGTAGTCTGCTTCGTTCGGCAGAGGATAATATACTTTTCTCATTTTTACACTTGTGGGTGCACCGTTCCCGGAGGTACTGCAATACCGAGTTAATGCGTGGAGCAGACGGAGCAAGCCCCGTTTTTCAAATCCCTGTTTGAAAAATCAATTTCATATATATAGTTTCCCGGTGGGGAACGTATTGTAAACTGATAAGAACATATGATTCAAAGCTTTCATTATCCAATAGAATACAGCCGTATGGGACCAATGCCCAACACATTACACAATAATTCGCTCCAGTGTGAAGCTAGCTTCTTCAGGGAGCCAGCTTCTTTAGTGGATTCCTAGCCTTTCGTATTTTCGCCTTCAAAGTAATAGCGCTTGATTCAACGCGATAAACATCTCTTAACAAATATGGAAACATTTCACATTTCGAAAATATGGCACTAAACTATATTAGAATAGTGTGACATTTTACTAACTTATAGTATTTTAATAAGAACATTTAAATTTGCAATCTGTATTGCTTAAATATATAATAAATGCACAGAATCCTGTGTAATGCTAGCTACATTAAGGACGCTGGTGGTAAATGTGGATATCGTATAGATCACAAGTCATTCGCGACTTACCCAAGACCATGTTGACATGCTACTTTTGCTCTACAAAAACCTTGAACTAGCCAAGAAATAGTGCGCAATGTTGTGAAAAAATCATGTTTATCTTGTTAGCTGAATGGCTGCACAGCTATATCCACCGTTTTGTTTTGCACTGTTGTTGTTTTTGCACAGTACCTTTTGAAAAGCTATCTGGAATGTGTCTGGGAGTAGTTGTTGCACTGTGAGCATTAATTGGACTTTATTATGTTGTTCTATGCTATATTGCATGTGTTTTTATAGCTTGTTATCATATTTTTCAAGTGTTTTAATAAATGTTTCAAGTTCAAGTAGTTGGAATCTTAGAAAATCCTTTTTTTACCGTGGTATCGAAATCGGCATTGAGAATCGTGTAATTTTACTGGTATTGGCATCGACTACTGAATTTTTGTTATCGTGACACCCCTAACTCACTCAAACCTTCTTCATATACCCAGAACTAAACTCAGGACAATGGGAGATAGGGCTTTTTGTTGCACCGCGCCTGTGGAATGCCCTACCTGACACCTTGAGGGCTCCTCAATCCACTGACAGTTTTAAAAAAGGTCTTAAGACATTTCTTTTTAGCAAAGCTTTTTGTCCCTTTTAGATGTTCGTTTCATTGTATAAACAGCTCATTTTTCTTTTTAACCTGTAGCACTTTTTTTTTTTTTGATGAAAAGTGCACTATCAATAAAATGTATTATTATTATTATTATTGTTATTATAGCACTAACTCCAACATACTTACTGGAGCGTGTTCGCCACTCAGGGCACCCAGGACTCACAAATGGATAGAGCTTTATGTCTCCTCCGTTCTGGACTACATCAACACATGCACCAAGAGTGTCACCACCTACAAACAGATAAGAACCTTCCCTGACCAGAAGCCTTAGATGAACAGTGAGTTCTGCCTCCTATTGGATGCACATGACTCAGCCTTCTGTTCTGGTGATGCGAAGGCCTACAGCTCAACCAGGACCATCCTAAATATGGGTATTAAGAGGGCCAAACATGACAGCACACTGCGTAATTATTAAATATAATTAATATAAATAACCCAATTGCAAATATATTTGAAAGAAATTTCTTTCTAATTCAATCCAGACATTCAAAAAATGATATCACTGGTCACCGTCACCAAAGTCAGACAATGCATTCCAACACAAGACTCTCAGCACGCCAACTTTTGCTTCCAACATCAGAAAACAGGTCAGTGCCCAGCACAGTGAGAAATTAAAAGATTCTTTACTAAGATGGTACACAGTCAAAACATCACCTCTTCATCCAAGAGTTGCAAAACATAGCAGGGAACGGGAACCAATAACAGAGGTAGTCACAGTACACTGGCTAACTTCTCAAGCCACCATATAAGTTAATATCAGTCTATTAATGCAAACAACAACTCCTGCCAGCTATTGGTAGTCTGCCAAATATCAGGAATAGGCCTATTCTTTGAAAAGTATTGTTTATTGATAATACACTGTTTGCCCCCCAAAAGAAATTAATTATTAGCAATGAATGTAATAAATGTGTTACATTAATATGCTATTACAACAGATTCAGAGCATGGGTGAAAAATCATCCTGCTAGCTATCCCTTTTGTTAACTTCAGCAGATGATAACCTGGTTAGATTTTGGCATAATAGCGTTATCAGTCATCAATTTATGGGGAATTCGTAATGACATCACATCGGATAGTGGGCTGTAGTACTAAATGGTATAGCAATTTTATTTCTCAACATTTGGATTCATTTGCTGCTGGGTCATTTTAGGGCTAGTGTAGATGTACACAGGTTTGCAGAAAAACACTTTTTCATAGCCTACTCATGCACCATCCTTTATAAACCAGAGCTAGTTTTTGCTACAGCTTTGTTACAGCTATATTATTTGATATAACATATCCCTTAAATATGTTTTGTTTGATCTTAAATAAGATTGTTTAGTAATACTACAAGCTAGAATACATAATCCCCTGCCAGTGTGCTTCAAATTTAATTCCTGACCAATTACAGGTATTTATTTTTTACTGTGCGTTTACTGCGGTATTAGTCTTAAAAAGCATTTAGAGTGGCATTATATTTAAGACTTTTGAAGACTTTTAATGTAATTAAACCTGCAGACACCCTGTGGCAGCAGCATTGGAAACTTCAACACCACAAACTTGACTAAAGGGAGTAAAATATGGTAGTGTATCAGTATCGGCAGATACTCAAGGTTGTGTTATTGGAATCGGTATCGGACATGAAAAAGTGGTATCGAGCCACCCCTAACATGCATACAAAGACCTGAGAAATTGACCTTGTGGGGACATTTCCCAAGTCCCCATGAAGGAAATGCAATTAACGGCTCACAGGTTAGGTTTAGGGAAAAACTTACTATTGGGCATAGTGTTAGAATTGGGGTTACTGTTTATGCATTGCCAGTTAGGTTAAGGAACTAGGGAGCATGGATTTTTAGGTCAAAATGACTTCAAGTCCCCACAAAAATAGAAAGACAAACGTGTGCGTGTGTGTGTGTGTGTGTGTGTGTGTGTGTGTGTGTGTGTGTGTGTGTGTGTGTGTGTGTGTGTGTGTGTGTGTCATTGTCAGAGTAATAACACAAACTTACCAGATGGTTGTTTTCATAAACATTTTCTTTATTCAGGGAGTCATATTTGCTAAGGGAGAGAAGAAAGACACATTACAATGTTTTTATTCAAAATGTCACAGCATTCACGCCAGTGAACCCAAATTTCCTGTAATTGTTCACTCTAAGGCCATTCAAACAAAGCATCGTTTTCACTGGAGATAAACACAATCAAAATGATGACATGATTGACTTGAAGGCTAATAGCTTAACCTCATGACCAATGACTCTTTTTGCCCGGGCGATGTCATGAGGCAGAATGTGCCACAGCTATTTAGTTTAATAAAGTAATGTTTGTAGAAGAAAAGCATTAAAACAGCGAAAGAGATCTCTAAATTTACACAGTCTAATAAATCTACAGTTTTTAGAACTAGTATGAAAACATGCATCAAGCTCCGCCCAGTGGGTCTTCCAGTCCAATCATATTATCTGGGCATAGGCACGCCTGCTGGATTAAGTTAGTGTATCTTAATGGAAACCCCCCTGCTAGTCTAACTTTCAAACTGAACTCATAAAAAACAATACATGGCTGCTGTAGTGGGTTTTCATCGTCCACCATGATTTTTTTACCAGAAGCCACATCTAACAATATCAGGCCTTCTGTTTATTGCTTTCTTTCTACAAATTTTAGTTATTTTCCAGATCAATTTTCCAGCCTTTTAAAAAACACCGGTGGGAGAAGTTTTAAATTTTGTTTTATTAAAAAAGGTAGAACATATTATTCTTATTTGCAATGTTGACCTGGCCAAGATAAAGAGAAAAGGTGCAAGACAACATTAAGTTACACATGAATTACACAAAGGTACAAATACAAAATGTAGGATACTCAGGAGTATACAGTTTGAAGTATATATAGAGTTTGTGCAAATTAGATCTAACTTAGAGGTAGATAGGTCTGTATGCAAAGTGGCAGGGCAATAACGATGGAATAGGTAACACTTGAGCATAGCTGTGCAAATGACAGTGTGCAAATAATGTGCAAAAAGATAATGGTGGTGGATGGATGGTGGTCTCAAGTTTCAGAGATTTTTGGAGTTGGTTACAGTCATTGGCAGCAGAGAACTGGAAGGAGTGGCGGCCAAATGAGGTGTTGGCTTTAAGAGTGACCAGAGAGATGTACCTGCATGAGCGCCGGCTGGGGGCGGGTGTTGCTTTGGTGACAAGTGAATTTAGGTACAGTGGGGTTTTGCGTAGTAAGGACTGGTTGATGAGTTGATACCGGTGAGTTAGACACAGAGTGTCGCCGTGGCGGGGATTACGTGGGGCATTGGTGACAAAACGAATGGCACTGTGGTAGAATACAGTACATCTACTTTCTCAGGAGTGAGGCTGAACGGTGCACCGGTTCTCTCAACTGCATCACTGCTAGATTAGAGTTTGAATCCCTCTTAGCCCAGGGTTCCTGCATTAGGATGGAGCAACTGGTCAACACTGTCCATGTTTGGGAGCTGATTGATCAGCTTGCCTTTCCTCTAGCAACTCCTTGTGGTATCTTGGGCACCTGTGACTTAAATCATGGAAGAAGTGCGTAAAGCGCGTGTTGAGAAAGCTGCATACTGACAACCCAAATGACATTGGATGTACTTCAGAAGACTAAACCAAAATCATGACATTTGGGAGAAAATTGTAACACTTTGTAGACACACTCTTTCCAGCAGAATTAAATAATAAGTGTTAAGTATTTCAGGCGGAGTTTACCTTCTAGTTAATGGTCCATGGCAACTCATATTTAACAACTGGCCTGAATGACAGCACGTCACTCAAACAGCCTAGGCAATGAGTATATTACCGAAATTGAGCATGTTGACAGTCATTGAAACAGACTAGGCTACTTATCTGGATTTGATGTGATGTTTATAGGGGAACTCTGTCATTAGATATGTTCAGTGTAAACCTATAATCTAGCTTTTGTGTTTAAATAGCCAGTTCTCACCCTTGTTTCAGTTCAGGAATAAGTCTGGAGAACAGTACTATAAAACTAAACTAAATACATACATACACACGATCTATAGAGTGAATAGTGTATTTTCAGGCTATACAAAGTTTTACACATACAGTTGATCTCCTTGGCATGTCTGACATTAGAAACTTCCGGTTGTCAAGGGAAATGTAATGTAAAGAAACAGCTTTGGACCGTGTTTGTTTACATATCACACTTTGCGGCATCTACACACATCTTCCATTTCTGGATGTTACCAAGGTGACAGTCCATAATACCAGTTCTACATTAATGACACGTTTTTATATTTAATGCTTTATTTTTCTCATCACTACCATTACGTAAGAGATCTAAATCAAGGGGCTTCATCAATGTATAATTTCGGTTTATACAGCTAGAAAAACTTTTACTCAAGAGTACATTTTACAAGCTTAAATTATGGCGTCTGAAGGCTGTGGTCGATTAAATAAATCGAGGCATGATTCTCGAAGAATCAGTAGACTCATTAAGAAAAGGTTCTAACTACAGTAGGCTACCTTTTAGAATAGGATAAATCAGTAGGCTAGCTTTTAGACTAGGATAAATCAGTAGATTTGTGAGATTTTTCCGTGATAAGTGGGTGTTTGTCGAACTCTGTACATAATTTAAAGATGAGCATATGAATTCAGAAGGAAGCACAAAGGTTAACTGCCACGTTGAGTTGGCCCCAATGTTCCTCATTCCCATGTGAAGTTGCATATACATACAGGAAACTATCGGCTACAGGCATTGCAGGGAACGCTGGATAGTGGAAGTGTGCGCGATCAGTGTTTCCACATTGTTGTAAAAAAACTGTAGAAAAGTAACTGTTGAAGCTTACTTACATTAGGTCGGGTCTGTTTCTGTGTATCAGGGCACAGAAAGCCATCCCATCCCTGAACGAAGTTGTCATATTGGTGATAGTGACATCTCTGTAGCCCTCACACTGGATCTTACACCACTGCTGCAGCGCTTTCACCGCCGACATACTGAACTTCTCTCCCGAACCCCAACGAGTGCCTACAAGCGAAACACGTTCTGAGCTGACTGAGATATGTTGAGATTTCACAAGAAAGACTCGGGACTAAATCAAGTCCGCCTCCTTCCGAAATGTGTTTGATTCGAAGGAAGAGAGAGTCATCCGCGTGTTTCTGTTTAGGGATCAAACGGAAAGGCGCTGATTTGACACCTGAAAAGGTTTTGCCTGACGTAGGATCGGTGTAGTCATTAGGGTACATTCTATGTCTGAATGTGAGCATGTGTGTGCGTGTGAGAAAAAGAAAGTACCAGATCAGTTAACTTTATTAGGCGTACACTACACAACGATTTGAAGTGTTGGCCAAAAGCAAAACCTAAGCACCTTAAAGCTTTGCGTAACTGTCGCAGTGACCTTGAAAATAACGTTTAATCCAGAAGGTGAATAAATTAAATGTTAACCTTGAATGAGTACTTAACATGTCTTAATAATAAATGACTTGCAAACACACCGTTTAAATTTTTTACAGAAACAAAAACACAGCCAATAATCTATTTTTTGTCATTAAATTGACTGACTTTTCCTCAAAAAGCTATCAGTGGGGTCTGTTGGCTTATCTGTGTATGTGTTTCTGTGTACAGAGAAAATAACATTAAAAAAGCATTCCCATCAGAACACAGGAGTTAGTATCAAGACAAACATATTGGGCATAGAAGATTTGGTTAAGACATTCATGTTTAGATTTAGGGTAAAACTAGTTTGAGTTTAGGCATAAAATTAAGTTATTGAGGTAAGTATTAGGTTTAAGACTTGGGAATAGGGTATACAATGTGTTTGATCTCTGGCCACATGGAAGCAGAAAATATATAGGAAGTACAGCCAACTCACAGTTAAGGGTGTGGCTTTAGTGAGCGGTAAATCTACCAGGTGCTTGCTGGTGCACTACTTGAACCTACTTGCCCTGTTCTACCAAAAGCGAAAGTTGTGTTTATCTATGTCTATGGGCAAAACGAGGCTTTCTGAAACACAGAGAGACAATCGAACACTTTGAGTCGAGGCTTTTGAAACGCTCAAAACCTATACTCGATAGTGACATCTGCTGGCAACTTCAATTATGACATACATCAACAGTCAAGGTTAATTCCACCATGGTTAGACAGACACTTATGTGGCCTCACTGAACGATTCCCTTCCTTCATCACAAACTGCATAGTTTCTAAACAAAGGGTTGATAATTGTACTTTGTCAACACTGTGGGTTATTGAATGAATTAGAACTGTTTGAGACAATAAACACTTTCCTAATAATGTCATACAATCATCTTGATTTGGAGTGTTTCCAAAATATAAAGCATATGTGAAGTTCTCTGATAAGGGAATAAAACTCTTCAGGCAAAATGTACATTGATATTTAATGGATTTGTGTTATGAAGTTATGAAGTAGTGCCTGTGCAATAACTTGTGAGGGGGAAAGTATTATCTTTACAGGTTTTTATTAAGAAACAATATTTTTTTCACATTGTCAGGGCTCAGGCGATTCCTTTTTTTGTCTACCACCTGGCCAGCCTTTGAAAAAATTCTGTCACAGGGCACAGAGGTTGCAGGGATGGCTAAATGGACCACTGCAAGTTTATATAGTCGAGGGGAGACCCCTGCATTTTTGGCCCAGCACACCAATGGGTCTTTCACTCTTGCCACGTATGCATCTGCTAGGTACTGTTGAACTTCAACCATAGCATTGGCACTAGCACTCTGTATTCTCCTGGTGTCCCTGACTGTTGTCCAGGAGTAACCACAGGTTGTCATCATCACCAACGCTCCCCTGGTCTCCCTGGCAATAAAACAAATAAGAATTTGTAATTGTATAAATGCCTGCGACCCCTCACCGGGATAAGTGGTTGATGGTGTGTGTGTGTAAAGGATTTATACAGAATGTCAAAGATATAAATATATATCCAATAATGATAATAAACCTCTGCTGTTGTTGGTCCATCTTGTGTCTGATGGCTCAATTTCTCCATACTCTCACAAATCTCTCAGCCATGGTATCGCACATTCAAAATGTTTGTTTGTGATGCCTCATTTTATACCTGATACGTCAGTTTCTTTTGACAGAGGAATCGTTCAATATCACATGACAAAGTGACACTTTGTCATGTGACCAGAAGTGTTTTTGGAACTTGTCGCGATATGTTGATCCGATCCACTGAGTGTCAAAAACATTGAGATTCAATTGAGTTTCAATACTTGAGTGTTGAGCGGTCCATACTAATGTCTGTGCATGATCTATCTTCCTGTGTTTGTGTGTGGGTGTTGCTATATTCTGTCTAGCTTTCTACAGTATCACCCTACAGTATTACTACAGTATCACCCTACAGTAATACTACAGTATCACCCTACAGTAGCAACCCATCTAAGCTCAAACTACAGTATCACACCATCTAAG
>JACXGM010026463.1:0-14862 GCA_016801145.1 Umbra pygmaea
ACATATAAACACATAGTCCATCACAATATACAACATGACCTACATAGAACACATACATATAAACACATAGTCCATCACAATATACAACATGACCTACATAAAACATATAAACACATAGTCCATCACAATATACAACATGACCTACATAGAACACATACATATAAACACATAGTCCATCACAATATACAACATGACCTACATAGACCATATACATATAAACACATAGTCCATCACAATATACAACATGACCTACATAAAACATATAAACACATAGTCCATCACAATATACAACATGACCTACATAGAACACATACATATAAACACATAGTCCATCACAATATACAACATGACCTACATAGAACACATACATATAAACACATAGTCCATCACATGATTGTTTTTGGTGTTGCGGAAGAATTACTCTTATTTGACCCCAAAACATGCCGACACTGTTGCTTTCACTGCACTATTGGCTTGACACAGAATTCTCTTTCAATGGGTGTCTTCCCAGCCCACCTCAGATTTGTAAGGCATGGGGTTTTGGACGTAAGGGCGAAATCCAAAGAGGGAAATACAACAGAGCAGGACTAGAGCAGTGGTGTAAAAAGTACTTGAATTCCATTCTTAAGTAGAAGTACAGAAATCAATCTGAAAAGTGACTTTAGTAAAATTAAAAAAAAGTCACCCATAAGAAAACTACTTGAGTACAATCTTAAAGTAGCTCATCTTAAATCTACTACTTTAAAAAGTATCAAAAGTATTTCTGGTTTTACAAAATACTCAAAAGTATCAAAAGTAAAAGTACAAAAGTACAGAGAGAGAAAAAAGACAAATTGTTTTCTTTCTCCAAGCTTTATTTATTGTCTCCCTACATCACACTGAACTTAAACCATCACTTTGGACAAATCCTTTCTCCTCTTGCTCCCTCCCTTTACCTTATTGCACACTTCTTCCCTCAACTCCTTTCTCCTCTTGCTTCCTTCCTCATTGTGGCACCACTTGTAAGATGGTAGTTCTGTTAAGGCTTGGCAAGATCTTTGTTGAAATTATGATTTCAGGAGTCAGGTTGCGGTTGATAATAGAATGTTTAATAAAGTACTTCTCGTTATGGTTACAGGGTCATCTCATAACAAGGCAATCAAGACGTGTTGGGGAAAATGCCCCGAATGATCATCTAGAGCTGGGTTATATACATGTGTGGTTGTTGTTCACTGTCTACGTGGGTCCATATCTCTTAATGTCCCGGGGCCAAATTGTTCCTGTCCTTGAGTGTCTGAACATATATGTTCCATACTACATAGTGTCTCAAATACTCTTTGCTAGCTCCTTGCTCCCCTGAGTCCTTATCTAAAGGGCCTTGACTACTCCTCTCTTTCTACCCTATAGGAGAGCCCTGACTCTCAGATTTCTTCTCTTCCTTCCTTTTAATTAAAATTGAAAAACTTCAGCAGAAGTTTAAAAAAGTTCATCTTCAGCAGAAGTTGTTTGTCGAAATTACAAGAATCCAGCCGTGCTCTTTTTGGGCTGAATACAAGTCTTGCTATGCTAAGTATTCATTCACAGGCTGCAGAGGCAGGTTGAGGTGTATTCAGCTTCACTGACAACTTGCAGACCTCAGGGAAGGACTTCAACAGACGTGTAAAAAGTACTGGAGAAGACACTTGAGTAGAAGTATAAATACTGTGCTAAAACCCTACTCCAGTAAACGTGAAGTCACCTACTAGATTTTTACTTGAGTAAAAGTCTTAAAGTATCTGAATTTAAATTTACTTAAGTACCAAAAGTATGTGATCCTAAATGCACTTAAGTAAACAAAGTAAAAGTAAAAATTGTGTCAATGCATAATATAAATGGCAAAAGCCAAAGCTCTCATACCTGAATTCTAATCACTTGTTGAGGTGCTCTAGTTGGTGTAAATAATTCAGCAATCCAGACAATATTTATTTTGAATTATATAGAGTTTTTAAAAACAAATTTTACTGGATTGTATAATAATGTTATCTGAAAGGCGTGATACAGTACCTATATACAAGATGTTTTAGTTTCAAAGTAGTCAAGCTATAATCTGAACCCAAATGTTTGGGGAAATATTTCATAAACGTTTATAGGACAGTGGTCCTCAAACCTCTCCTCAGGTGCCACCAGCCAGTCCATGTACTTAAACGGTAACTGAGTGAGCACACTTGATTCAACTACTAATCAACACGGCAGTCAGTAGTGAATCTGATCTGATAATTTAGGGCTACAGCTAACCTTTGTAAACACATCTAGGAGGGACCGCTGGGGAGAGGTTTAAGAACCACTGGTATGAGGCATGGCCATTCACAGAACTTTTAAACTGCATGTGCTGAAATGAGAAAAGCAAAGGCACTCCAAACACACACAAAACAAATTGCAAACGTGACCAGGGGCGCTGTATGGGGGGGAAGTTAGGACAATTCCAAGGGCCCATGACTGACAGGGGCCCCAAAAAATAGATTTGGTGACAAGAGCTGCACAGAGGGGGCCCAATTGGATTCTTTTGTCATGGGGCTCAAAATTCCTGGCCGCGCCCCTGACCGTGACACAGACTATTTAAAGGGATACTTCACCCTACAGCGATCTGGAGGGGCTAGTAGCTTCTCCCAGACATGTGTAGAACAGTGAGATATGTTTAATACATGCCTGGCTAGTGTAAAAGCAAGATTTGAAATTTCGCGGGGAATATTCACACGCTGACGTCACGGTGGAAATCCAATCAACTGTGGAGATAGGAAAATGAATGTAGGCGTGTATTCGGTCGCGAAAATAAGCATCCCTGTTATACTGATCTGGCTTTCAAACATACTCTCTTAAAGCCTCGGTTGTCCTTGATTTTTTAAGGTATAGCTTGTCTTTCTGTGACGTTTAGATCAGCCGTTTTAATGCTAAATAGACGAGGTGGTATGATTTTTTCAGTATGTAGAGAACTACAACACTGGCTTCCTTGTTCCAAGCCCCGCCCACCCGTCATGTTCTCTAAATTCGGTGAAACATTTCGTAAACAAAGTTGCTGGTAACACAATTGCTAATAACCTAGGATTTACAGATGAGGAATATTACAACTTGCTTTTACATTCTGAGTGACATCCAACCAAACATGTTTGTGCCCGAGTACACCGAAGAACATTTACAAAAAATGGAGTTTGATATTCAGGCAGCATGTTCTACAGATAATACAGTTGAAACGTGGTTAAATTCTAATTGCCTAAGTGCTTCTGTGGGAATATATCCATCCATGTCTACTGAAGGAAAAAGCACTTGCTACAATGATAATGGACAAGCTTTACTTGTATGGCTTGAACCGAAAATGACTGACGACCGCATATGCGTCACTGAATCACTAGAGTTTTCCAGCACACATGGAGAGAGACGTAGCAGGAGGACTAATTAACAGATGAGTAAGTTTATTAATCCTATTTTCTGTACCTTGATAATGGAGCACACATCGTGTCTGTGTGGTAATGTTATTGTACTGTATGTGTACTGTGCCAGCTGTATTTAGTAGCTAGCTGAGTGGATTAATTACTATACCTTATAGGCTACTCTTTCTAGATAAAGAGAAATGGATGGGATCGCATCACTTTTCAGCCGCGTTCGGGCTGTATTGCCGGTTAATTTAGCACGTAGATCCCTTTCATAATCTTCCGACCTAAAATGCTGACTGCAGACCCTAACTTTTTATAGCCTATTGTAGTGTGAAAAATTACTCCTTTTTGTGCTTGCTTGTAATTTCTGCAACCAGGTACAGAACACCAAACGGGCATGATGAATAGAAATTAGACTACAATTTCAAAAACAAATATGTATAACCTTCTAGCGTCAAGCTCTTCAGAGGTGTGCTGTTGAACACTCTGTGTCTGTGTTTTCAAGCGGGGACAGGCACTAAATTCGCTTGGAATTCTGGGAGTTGTGGTTACTCAACTTTAGACGGATACAGAAGCCCCCCAGTGGATGCGAAAGGAACTGAAATATACTATCGGCTTTTTTCTGATATATTGAAAAAGAACAGACGTGTATATGACATAAATTATCTATGGTAACGTTTGTAAATGGTATACTATGAAACTGATTTACTGTGGAACACTCCTCTAAGAATTGTTATTATTTTGATTATTTAGTTGACCTACAACATCATTATATTATCTGATTTAAGTTGTACTTAGTTAAACTATGCAGTCTATAAGCATTATTTCATTAATGTTTCATATGATTTTGAAATATTAACATCATTTACGTGTGTCATTGAAAGGAGAAAAAGGTGCCCCAATCTTATGTATAGTATTTCACAAAACAATTTTGAACCAAATTAAATTGCTTATCAGCAATAAGCAAATCAATAAAATAGGGATATTCAATTATGCCATACAGTACTATAATAGTGTACTATATCTGATGTCATATCATTCCCAATTTCCTTGAATACATTCCCTGATAAACTCAACAATATACAGAAATACAGTTATGCCTGTTTGAAATGATCAAAAAGGCTAGCTAGAAAGGATGGTGTTCAACATAGCCCTTTATAATCTTACATCCTAATCATAGAAAACAAATCTAATATTAGATTTAATGCTAATACATTATGATGTGAAGGCAAACAATGTATCGTCAATAAACAACAATATTAGGTCTGTGATATTTAGCTGACTGGTAAGCTAACAAATGCATTGTTTCACTTTGGCCAACCTAAAATTAACTTCAGGCTGCTTGGCAAGTAGATACTACCTTCATGGCTGATTCCAGTTGCTGATATACTATCATCAACTCCCTGCTGAAAGGATGGACTACTCACTGGGTTCAGTCGGGCAGAAACCTTTGTCACGACATGTCACTCTTATTGGCGCAGGCTGCACATTTTCAGTTTATGGAATATTCATAAATATTTTCCACCGTCCACACAGCTGCACTTAAAATGAGAATAGACCACAATGTTGTAAGCTAATTGATATAGCGTATACCACCACTGAACCACTTGGATACTTACAGAATCTATAGGAAAAACAGATAACTTATATGTCAATGAGGGGAAAAGGTGTAACCAATCGTGACCACTGAAAAAAATGAGTTTATAAAAGAGCTTATACTTCCGTTTCCTTGGGAAAACACTACTGCTCTTGGTGGTTGGGGTTTCACATTGATTTGCTCAATATTAAATGCATGGCTAAAGCGATTGGATAACGACTTAGCTGAGATATTAGTAAATCATTTTTTTGCGGATTTCCTCCAATATGAGTAATTTTCTTAATTTTGTAGCGAGTAACGACTGTGTTTTGGAAAAGGTAAAGAAGTAAAAGTATCGATTGTTGTAAAAAAAAGTAGCAAAGTAAAAGTACAAAGTTGGCAGACAGATACATACTCAAGTAAAGTACAGATACACAAAAAAAACTTAAGTACAGTAACAAAGTATTAATACTTAGTTACTTTACACCACTGTACTAGAGTGTAGGAACTTAAAGAATACAAAACAAAAAGAAACATAAAACTACGTGCCTAGTGCTGAAATACAAAAGAAAATGTGGCACAAGGGCCCAGAAAACTAAACTGAAATAAGAACAGAGAACTAAAGTCTAATACTGGAACTAATGCACAACTAGAACAGGCCTAAAGACTAATACTGGAACTAATGCACAACTAGAACAGGCCTAAAGACTAATACTGGAACTAATGCACAACTAGAACAGACCTTGGAGGACACTGAATCAAACTCACAAAACCGGTAAGGATTAGCGAGACCAGGGTACAATCCTCAACTTGGACATGGAGCAGGCAAGATTACAGGGAATAGGAATTGGAATTAGGAGGATACAATTCACAATTACCGAACACTGACAGGATTGACTGTATTGACTAAATACAGACATAATGACTGAGTGACAACAGGTGTAGATGGTCATTGATTGGATAACATAGTCCAGGTGTGTATACTGAGTGAGTCAAGGAACAAGAAACACAAGGGCATTTGATCGGAGTGTCCGGGGAGCAGGAAAACACACAAGGGAAACCAAAAACTGACATAAGTGACATAAGCAAAATAAATTAATGTAATTCGGAGTTTGATTGTGTTAACCTTTAAGATTATGCAAAGAGTCAATATTTCCAGTGTTGATTCCTCTTTTTCAAGACTTCAGCAATCTGCCCTGGCATGCTGTCAATTAGCTTCTGGGCCACATCCTGACCAATGACAGCCCATTCTTGCATGATCAATGCTTGGAGTTTGTCAGAATTTGTGAGTTTTTCTTTCTCTGTCCCTGGTATTTTTTTTTACTTCTTTGCTGCCATTCTTCACACCATGCCTTCCTCCAAAAGGTTTCGCCTCACTGTGCATGCAGGTGCACTAACACCTGCCTGTTGCCAATCCTGAGCAAGCTCTGCACTGGTGGTGCCCCAATCCTGCGGCTGAATCAACTTTAGTAGCCAGTTCTGGAGCTTGCTGGATATTCTTGGGTCCCCTGATGCCTTCCTCACAACAATTGAACCTCTCTCCTTGAAATTCTTGATGATTTGATAAATGGTTGATTTAGGTGCAGATTGATTGTGCAAAGCAATGATGGCGACACATGTTTTCTTGCAGGTAACCATGGTTAATAGAGGAAGAACAATGATTTTAAGCAGCACCCTTCTTTTAAAGTTTCCAGTCTGCTATTCTAACTCAATCAGCATTACAGAGTGATCTCCAGCCATGTCCTTGTCAACACTCTCAACTGTGTTAACAAGACAATCAGACATGATGGCAGCTGGTCCTTTTGTGATGGCTGAAATGCAGTGGACATTTTTTTTAGAATTAAGTTCATTTTCATGGCAAAGAGGGACTTTGCAATTCATTGCAATTCATCTGATCACTCTTCATGACATTCTGGAGTATATACAAATTGCCATTATCAACACTGAGACAGCAGACGTTGTGAAAATTAGTATTTGTGCCATTCTCAAAAGTTTTGACCATGACTGTACATAGATAAGTCTTCAAAATCTAGCAGGGAAACATTTTTAACCTTTGTCGACATTGTGGAGACTGTATGACATGAATTTAAACAAGAATCAAGGGGAAAGGTCATCAAAACAAAACAAAACCTCAATGAATAGCTAACAATGCAGGTCACCAGGTTTGATACTAAACCAGAGCAAAGCATTCCAGAAAGGCTGCCAAGTGAACCACTGGTCCTACATATTTGCTTGTGTGAAAGTCATTAGTTGTTTACATTTCTTTCAATCTTTCGTTCAACTGTGAATTAGTGCAGCGAAGCGGTGGACCTCTCCAGGGGTTTTCAGATTGAAAAGAGTCTAATCAAACACCTACGCTGTAAATGGAAGCTATTAGCTCTAATGGCTTACCTAGGAATGAGTCCTGATGAAGCTTTGGAGTGGGGAACTATTAGCACCACCGGCGTCTGCCATCATCCACAGTGCTGGATCGTCATTAGGATTCTTAATGCTCCATCAAACAATGGCCGCCTTTTACATGATGTGATGGGGCTTCAGAAGAGGCTCAGACCACATGGTGTTTGCTGGTGGTTTCAAGATAAGGAATAATGAGGGAATCGTTTAACTTTCAAAGCAGATTTATTGTAAAAGGTCTGAATGTGTTTCTGAAGGAGCTCTAATGACTAAAAGTGAATATATACTGTGAAGGAAATTTGGCATGTGGATGTACTGTAGGAGGGAATAGTATGAAACACATTGTTCTACATAAAAAGAGGGGCTGTCAAAGTTATTCAGTTAACTAAAGTTTACTTGCTGTAATTTCAGGGACTGTTCACATTTATTTTCTATATCCATTTCGAAATAGGCTCATAATTTGTTACATTTTTCTTTGTCCAGATTTTGCTGTAGTAGGTTCCTTAATACCTTTTCAAAAAGTTAATATCTTTTGTTATCAAAATAATCAGTACATTGTAAGGAAATGTCTTGTCATTCTAGTACAGATGTCATAGGATCAACCACATATTTTTAAAAGAAGGATGGAGAAAATAGCTTATATTTTATATATTATTTAATATCATATTATACTTATTGGCAAAAATGTAGCAAAGAATTACAATATTTTCTGAAGACCAGGTCAAGTTTTCAAAGACAACATAGTATTGGTCATCTATCAATTGATTTCAGTATCCTTTCTCCTGGAGTGAGATTAAAGTGCAGTTGGTATGGTCCAGGGAAAGGTAATGACACTGGAAATTGGAAATGCTTTATTGATAAACCAATGGCAATGTTGACCAAGAGAAATTTCTTCAATATTTGATAAGTATTTTTTCATTATTTGTAAAATTGAACCTTTCAGTTGAGTATAGTGTTGTCATAAAGAAAGTTGAATTTGGTAAAGCTGTATCCAACAACATTATAGCATCATGTTGATTACAAATTAAAAAGGCTTCTTATCATCAAGTATTACTCTACCAAATTACAAATAAACCCTATCAATACTGTTGACAAAACTTTGGAATATTAGCTCCCCCAACATTTCATTATTTGGCATTTGTATATTGTAGTGTCCTTAGCACAAGTGTTGTTCCTGTTTTACAGTAATTTCTAGTTAATATGTTTGGTCATTAACCTGAACATATAGATTTCTATCTGACATGTTTATGTTACAGTCGTATGCAAAAGTTTAGGCACCCCTGATCATTTCCATGATTTTCACTCATAAATAATTGGTTGCTTGGATCAGCAATTTAATTTTGATCTATCAAATAACTGAAGGACACAGTAATATTTTGGTAGTGAAATGAGGTTCATTGGATTAACAGAAAATGTGCAATATGTATCAAAACTGGACAGGTGCATAAATTACGGCACCTTTGTCATTTAGTTGATTTGAATACCTTTAACTACCTAGCACTAATCAATTGGAACACACACTTGGTTGGGTGAGCTCATTAAGCCTTGAACTTCATAGACAGATGTATCCAATCCTGAGAAAGGGTATTTAAGGTGGCCAATTGCAAGGTGTTGTTCTGCTTGACTCTCCTCTGAACAGTGGCAACATGGGGGCCTCAAGACAACTCTCAAATTACCTGAAAACAAGATTGTTCAACATTATGATTTAGGGGAAGGCTACAAAAAGCTATCGCTGGAGTTTTAAGCTGTCAGTGTCCACTGTGAGGAACATAGTGAGAAAATGGAAGACCACAGGCACAGTTCTTGTTAAAGGAGAATTCTTGGCTATTTCAAAAGGTAGCTCTGTTGTTTGAATATATGAAGTGCTGTCAGAATAACTCAAACAATCTGTATTGCCAAAACCGTGTTATCCCCCTGCTCCAGTTTACAACCATTACGCATTTACGGGCCAAGTTTTAAAATGTGCTTTGAGCCTTTTAACATGTTTGAAATGTCATTACTAGTGCAAAGCCATGTGCAGTGATTCCTTATAGTGAACACAACGAATCTGAACAAATCAGTCAGTGTACATACCTCTGTTTATTTCCAGTTTTGAAGGGAAGTCCACACTAGTTGACTGTCAAAGTCATATGATGCAATATTCAAAAATGTATATTTCCACAAAAAAAACAATTTGTTGAGTCCAAATGAAATGCTTTTTCTGGGTACAAACTTAATCTTCAAAAGATTGAGTGCTTTCCAATCAATCCAGCAGTGTTGTGGCTTTAGCAGATAGAGGGTTGCCAACTTTTGGACTTTGGCTGGCGTGAGACTGGGTAAAATGTCAATGCATGCATGGAGAACACTTTTGGTAACCCTAATTTTAGAAATGTCAGTCTTTGTTTACTTAGTATAAACCCTGATGTATGCAAAAAAAAACAATAGAATGGAAACGCTAATTTATAAGGAGGTTGCAGGGCCACATACATAAAGCAGCAGGTCATCAGCACGCAAAGATAGCATATGCTCAACGCCCTCCCGCGATACACCCTGGAAAGAGGCAGAGGCCCGCAATGCTACTGAGAGGGGCTCAATGGCAATGGCGAAGAGTAAGGTGGACCAAGGGCAACCCTGCCTGGTCCCGCATTCCAGGCTGATGTAACAGAGTGAGTGTCATTGGTATGGACACTAGCCTTTGGGGATGCATACAAAATTCAGATCCATCTGTCTGTGATTATTTGCACTTTGGATTAGAAGGAAAACATTCACATGTTCTTACCTTCTGGTGCGGTAGTCTCCTAACTGTTTAGTGCATAAGATTGTAGGGTTAACTGTCTGTCAGATCATCCATTTTTTATGTTTTACTAGTGTAGATTCCAGCCATAAGAATGAGGTGGGTTAATCTGTCATCACTCATTGTTTTTCTGAGATTATTGTATTTTAGATGCTTTTGAGACATTTTAAACCAGAAAGTAATCCATCATTGGAGGCTGTAGCCACAGGCAATGTCGCAGCTATGTGGAACAGCTTGATAAGCTCTGAGAATGTGCTCGCCATGGAGTTGAGCTTGTTCAAGGAGGACAAGATGCCATCCTCATAATCACCATCATCATTTTTCTAACTCAAGAAGACTATAGGGCCTTGTCTGTCTGATAATGGGCTTGTAGTACTGTGGTATCATATGCATTGGCAAAGGCGAGTGTGTGCAAAACCGAAAATGGAATTGGTCAGAATTGATGCTGGAATATCGTCTGTCGATCCGCATGGAGTACTGGCAAATATGTGGTTGAGTAGGCGAGTCGGTTTTAAGCCTAGACGTGTCCCTGAACCTGCATTCTGTTGCTGTTGTTTGGCTAGCATAGCTGTAGCTGTAGGCTCGGTTGTAGTGTTATAGCCACCTGGCTAGAATGAGGACCGGAACACTGGCACTGCCATAGCACCTGCTCAGGATTAACAGCTTGCAACACCGCCCCACTTGACTGCATTGTAGATATAACTTTACGTTGAGTGAAAAATCCATTAAATGATTGTTTTTTTGTTTTCATATCATCTCTTGTTCAATACTCATTAAATGCAAACTAGTTAGCCTCAGATTTGTTTTCCTGCCCTGAATGATGTTTAGGTTTAGCTATGTAATACGTAATGTAACCTGCCATTACAAACACAGAACAATGCTCATAACATGCAATATGAACAGGCTATGTAAATTAAATATACACTGCTCAAAAACATAAAGGAAAAACTAAGATAACACATCTTAGATCTAAATGAATGAACTAATAGTATGAAATACTTTTGTCTTTACATAGTTGAATGTAAAAATCACACAAAAATAATCAATGGGAATAAAATGTATCAACCCATGGAGGTCTGGATATGGAGTCACACTCAAAATCAAAGTGGAAAACCACACTACAGGCTGATTCAACTTTGATGTAATGTCCTTAAAACAAGTCAAAATGAGGCTCAGTAGTGTGTGTGGCCTCCATGTGCCCGTATGACATCCCAGACCTGGACTAAAGCAGACACCAACTCCTGGACAGTCTGTGGTGCAATGTGGCGTTGGTGGATGGAGCGAAGCATGATGTCCCAGATGTGCTCAATCAGATTCAGGTCTGGGGAACGGGCGGGCCAGTCCATAGCATCGATGCCTTCCTCTTGCAGGAACTGCTGACACACTCCAGCCACATGAGGTCTAGCATTGTCTTGCATTAGGAGGAACTCAGGGCCAACCGCACCAGCATATGGGCTCACAAGGGGTCTGAGGATCTCATCTCGGTACCTAATGGCAGTCATGCTACCTCTGGCGAGCACATGGAGGGCTGTGCGGCCCCCCAAAGAATTGTCACTCCACACCATTACTGACCCACTGCCTAATCATGCTGGAGGATGTTGCAGGCAGCAAAAGTTTCTCCACGGCGTCTCCAGACTCTGTCACATCTGTCACATGCTCAGTGTGAACCTTCTTTCATCTTTGAAGAGCAAAGGGCGCCAGTGGCGAATTTGCCACTCTTGGTGTTCTCTGGCAAATGCCAAACGTCCTGCACGGTGTTGGGCTGTAAGCACAACCCCCACCTGTGGATGTCGGGCCCTCATACCACCCTCATGGAGTCTGTTTCTGACCGTTTGAGTGGACACATGCACATTTGTGGCCTGCTGGAGGTCATTTTGCAGGGCTCTGTCAGTGCTCCTTCTGCTGCTCCTTGCAAAAAAGGGGGAGGTAGCGGTCCTGCTGCTGGGTTGTTGCCCTCCTACGGCCTCCTCCACGTCTCCTGATTGTACTGGACTGTCTCCTGGTTGCGCCTCCATGCTCTGGACACTACGCTGACAGACACAGCAAACCTTCTTGCCACAGCTCACATAGATGTGCCATCCTGAATGAGTTGAACTACCGGAGCCACTTAGACTCTGTCTCATGCTACCACTAGAATGAATGCACCGCCAGCATTCAAAAGTGACCAAAACATCAGCCAGGAAGCATAGGAACTGAAAAGTGGTCTGTGGTCACCACCTGCAGAACCACTCCTTTATTGGGGGTGTCTTGCTATCTGCCTATAATTTCCACCTGTTTTCTGTTCCATTTGCACAACAGCATGTGAAATTGATTGTCAGTGTTGCTTCCTGAGTGGACAGTGTGATTTCACAGAAGTGTGATTAAGTTACATTGTGTTGTTTAAGTGTTCCCTTTATTTTTTCAAGCAGTGTATATACAGTGCCTTGCGAAAGTATTCGGCCCCCTTGAACTTTTCAACCTTTTGCCACATTTCTGGCTTCAAACATAAAGATATGAAACTGTAATTTTTTTAGAAGAATCAACAACAAGTGGGACACAATCATGAAGTGGAACGAAATTTATTGGATATTTCAAACATTTTTAACAAATAAAAAACTGAAAGAATGGGCGTGCAGCCCCCTTAAGTTAATACTTTGTAGCGCCACCTTTTGCTGCGATTACAGCTGTAAGTTGCTTGGGGTATGTCTCTATCAGTTTTGCACATTTCAATTTTATTGCTTGCACAGTGCTCCTTGGGATGTTTAAAGCTTGGGAAATCTTTCTGTATCCAAATCCGGCTTTAAACTTCTCCACAACAGTATCTCGGACCTGCCTGGTGTGTTCCTTGTTCTTTATGATGCTCTCTGTGGTTTCAACGGACCTCTGAGACTATCACAGAGCAGGTGCATTTTTACAGAGACTTGATTACACACAGGTGGATTCTTTTTATCATTATTAGTCATTTAGGTCAACATTGGATCAATCAGAGATCCTCACTGAACTTCTGGAGAGAGTTTGCTGCACTGAAAGTAAAGGGGCTGAATAATTTTGCTCTCCCAATTTGTCCGTTTTTTATTTGTTAAAAAAGTTTGAAATATCCAATAAATTTCGTTCCACTTCATGATTGTGTCCCACTTGTTGTTGCTTCTTCACAAAAATTACAGTTTTATATCTTTATGTTTGAAGCCTGAAATGTGGCAAAAGGTCAAAATGTTCAAGGGGGCCGAATACTTTTGCAAGGCACTGTATATGTACAGTCAGTGTGTGACAAGTGGAATTCGTTTTTTTAATTTTTTAATCCAAGGTACAGACATCTGATGTTTTCAAAACACTTTTCTTCTTTACTTTTTGCTCCCAGTTAAAAGCAGAGGTCTGCTGTGTTTGTAAGCTGGAGAGTCTAAATCTTGGGGCACTGGAGGATGTTGAATATCCAAATCTTGTTAGCTACAGTATCTGAACAAAAAAACATTATGGCTTCAGACTGCTTTTCTCGAGTCTATAAACTCATGCAGAGGCATGGGGATTCTAGAGAAAGACAGCTTGACCTCCAAGCCAAACAGCAGTAGCACTTTGTGAGTGTTGGGTTGCTAATCAAGGGAGGGGAAGCTGTTTAAACGTGAAATCAAGGCTGGCTGGTGGTGAAGACCAAATACATAATCACTATGGCTCCTACATTCTGCACACCATACAAACCCTTTATGCAGATTTCACGCATGCATCACACACATATGCACAATGCACTAGCCCAGAGAACATGTAGCACCATTATCCCAGGCTCCTGAAACATGGTCCTCCGACATACAGGCGCTCTGAGGGAGGGAATTCTCTAATCAGGTTTATGCATCTCTTATCAGAAAACATAGTCCAATAGCACAACTTCCTCTAAGGCTGCCTGAGGTATTTGGAAAAAGAAGAGGCTGTCATGGTTTGGCCTTATTAAAATGTTTGGGCTGATACAATCATGGTTATATAATAGTCACAGCACATAAGGTGATGGAACAGTGATGAATGCATTAACTGCAATAGGCAATATGAAGTTAATTGTTTCTGGTGTAGAGAATTTTCCCACACTTTGAGGCCATGTTTTATACTGCAAAAGGGCCCCTTTGTCTCAAAATGTGATTTCATTCTAACCAATTATTAAAGTAACTAAAAGAGCATCTCACCCTAGGTTTCATTAAAAAATTCAGAAAGACACATTTACATCCATTTACACTATTTAACTCTTGAATTATGCCTATGTGCACAGCTGTAATAGGAAGACATTCAAACGTTCTAGCCACATTGCGCCTGCATTGTAAACAAAGATCCCTATTCCAAATTAGCTTGTAGGGTTGGTAGGGTTCCAACCTAGGAAGATATATTGTAGTTTATATAGTGTAGGTGCCTGGCTCTGAGCGGTGGCTAGTCCCCTTCTGGCTGTTCTGGGTGGAGATTATAAGAGTACTAGGGATGGGACGGTATGAAAATTTCATATCACGATTATAGTGACCAAAGTTATCACGATTATCAATATTATCACGGTTTTGTTAAACTGAGATGGAAATGTAAAAACAACTGATACACACACACTGAAAACATTTCAACAAGTTTTATACTTGGAAATCAACAAACTACAAATACATTTAGCAGCTCTAAGCACTTTTTATTTTACTATAGTCTACCATTTAGTACTAAAGCCTACTATCCGATGTGATATCATTATGAATTCCCCATAAATTGATGACTGATAATCTTGTTAGAATTAGGGAATA
>JACXGM010026464.1:0-14862 GCA_016801145.1 Umbra pygmaea
GTCTAGTGACAACGCTATAAAAGCCTATTGCGGTGCTTGCGTCACTCCCTTATCCCTCCTACCAGTTCCTATGGCCATTTGACCAGTGCGAATGCAAATAGCAAAACCTGTTTTTGGGGAGAGTAGTTAGTAGAACTGTTTAGAAGTGGACTGTTCCTATAACTACGTTCCTGTAACTACTTGGTCGGAAAGCGGCTATTGTGTCCCCATAGTTCCATCCTTTTCTGCATACCGTACATAATAGATATTAGCCAATTTACATGCATTTGTTCGCAACTTGTATTTTCACTGAAAGCATGTGACACGGTTGTTGGAGCCATCTGATGAATGGTGAATTTGCGCCACATTAATGTTGACTAGGGTTTAATAATAGGCGAACACAGATCATGCCTTACAACTGGGTGGATCAAATACTATCTCTATGCTGATATTTTGAAAGCCGTGGTATATAAGACCATATATGCCAACGTGTACCTATTTACTTTTTAATTTACTGGTTTATAATACCAATAACGCATTTCAGGGTTAAGTGTTGTATACAAACAGTCGTGCATAAGTAGGCTTATCAAAATATCGTGTTTATCCAAGCTCATTCGTTCTTTATCAGTAGATTTCTTATACTCTTCCTCTTCGTGGACGTAAAATAATGTAGGCCTATTGGAAGCTTTTTATAGTACTATTGAGGCATGTCTTAGTTTATTACACACAGTCAAATGTTATCCACAAAGGATATTTTTATGGTTATCCACATCTCTACCTAATAGCAAGACAGCGTTGTGGTTCCAGTGTTTTTAAACTTCGACATCCTAATAATGGTGGTGTCTTCTTTTTTGCTATTACTCAATTTCTGTATTATTGAAACATATATAGTTATAAAAAATAGATAATGTTACTATGTTATTTATTTAAACAGAGTATTTTTTTCACAACTTTATAAAAAGTGCCAATCATTGAGGAGGTGACATACTGTGTTGTGTGTATTGCGCTGTCCATGGTTCTGCGCCGCCGACAGTTGTCTCAAAATGTAAAGTGCTCTACAGCGGAGTAGACAAGCCACGAGGGAATAAGGAAATACAGGAACTACCAACCAGAACTTCTGGAATAGTTTCCAAATTATTTTTAATCTTAGCTCAACCATAATGGCATGTCAACGTCACATTTAGATTGCTCAGCAAAATAGCCTAAATGAGAACAGGCAGAAATATATGCTCCAAAAGTAGAAAAACTTCAACAAAGTCCAGGGCACTCTCTCCCGTAGTTGTGCAAAAGTTTATTTAATATGGCATATCAAAAGTAAAAAAAACACCTACGCGTTTTTTCCGCTATTGGGCCTTCGTCAGGGAATATATATATATAAATATATATATTTTTTTTACCAAAATCGTCGCTATAGCATATTAGACACGTCAATCATTCTTACTAATTCATGATGAATTGTAATTCGATCCAAATTCACGTTATGTAAATGTCATCACAATATGTGGGGGCGTGGTACACACACTAGATGGCGCTAGTGACCGGACTCTGAGCTGAAAATGTTCAGGGCCAAGGTAGGGACCAATTGATAATTCTTTAAATCATGTTTTGCTTTGTTGCTGATTGTGAACATTTCGAATGTCAAATGTCTACTTGATGCAGCAGCTATTTTTTTCATGAACACAACTCTTTTGACAGTTACCTGACTACTAATCTACCTTTTGTGAAATGCTGAAATATAACTAATAATTGTGTTTGCTAATTGCCAATTGTCGTCATGGTTTGAGTAACTTTTTTAAATATTATAAATATACCATATGCATTTTGTGTCTGTAAAACACTACAGATATATGTGAAATAGGCTACTGTATGTTATTATTTTTCTTTGTGGATTGCGGTTCATTAACCCCGATTTACTATTTTACTGCAGTACCGTATACTTCACTCGATAAAACATCCCTTCATACAGTAGCTTGCCTGTTTTCCCTCCACTGACCTGCAAGGTATTATAAATTGATGTTTTTTGCATTATGCATTCAAGTTTGGATAGGACATAGTTCATTTGAGCAAACACTCGACGAGACGTTCCGGTCCCCTCTAAGTTATGCATGTTTTTCTAATGATTTACGGTTGCAGGTTTTTCGAAGTTCACTAACCTTTCATCCCAGTCTCCCTTCAGGGAAAATTGTTGCCCCCAAAATTCTGTGGTCTCATTTTAGACACGGGTAAATAGTTTAGACTTTAATTTTTTAAAAAGCATTATCGATGAACTCAAACAATATATGAGAGCATGGCCAGAGACATTAATTACGAGTAATTCTAGAGGCTACTTCAGCTTTGTGATCCAATATATAAAATATATTAATGTGCAACTTGTGTGCATGTGAATCTCATGCAAATACCCAAATGCACGTGAACATTAAAGGGATAGTTTCCAAAATCTATCATTCCCCCACACATAATGATACATATAATTAAAATCATTAATTCATTTTGAAGCTCAAAAAAGTAACTTCTAGATTAAAAATTTAATATAATAACGGTTGTACCATGTCTTACATTGTTCACCACCACTTCCACAATGTTATGATACATGTATTCATGTTCTTCATTATCTTCAAATGGTTTATAATATACATTTGTCCAGTTGTTTTGATGATTGAATACATTGTTGCTATTTGTGTGTAAAAGAATCTGATGTTTATATATCATATGTATTATCTTCACTAAACATCTAATTTTGTTATTTCTAAAGGTTTTCCGACATTAGAAATTATAATATGTACAATAGTGATTATATAGCTACAATAGTTATATACTTTTGTACAAATACATTTCGTTATTGATCTTATTTTTTCATTCCTATGTTTCCACAATGATTAGGTTTGAACTTGTATTGTAAAAAAAAGTTTAATTGGATTTGGTTGATAGCAAGGCTTGATGGATATAAGCAAGGATTGAACTTGGTAGTATTTGAGTGTGATAACTGGAATCAAGCCACGACACTGAGATGAGATTCACACAAATAAAGTTGTTCTACTTTCTCACACTCTCAGGTTTTGGCATTTGTCTTTTTGGAAAGAGAATAACTGAATCCAGAAGTGAAATTAACCTGTATTTCAGTTTTAGTTAGATATCCCTGGTCCTGGAGTGCTGTAGCCACTTGGTATCTAATTGACCCAACCTAGAAAAAGAGGTGTGCTCAATACAGCCAATCACGTCACTGATTGGTTAGCTTAGCTGGTCAGGTGGGGTCCCTGAAGTTTATTTGGTCAAGTGTGGGGTCAGGTGTGGGGTCAGGTGTGGGGTCAGGTGTGGGGTCAGGTGTGGGGTCAGGTGTGGGGTCAGGTGTGGGGTCAGGTGTGGGGTCAGGTGTGGGGTCAGGTGTGGGGTCAGGTGTGGGGTCAGGTGTGGGGTCAGGTGTGGGGTCAGGTGTGTGGCTTGCTGCTGATTTAGTAGAACATGCCATGGTAATAGAGATGGCTTGGCTGTGGGTTAAATTTCCTTGGGAAGCCAGAACATAAATGGATATGAGTGTACTAATATAATAATGTACGAAATGCATGGTACTTCATCAAAAGTATAATGTCATAGCCCGGTGCAGAAATATAGCTGGCCAATCAGTGGTCTAGAGAAGAATGAGATAGCCAATCGGTGGTCTACTTGCATGATTTTTTGTAATGACCGATATACGGTACACACAGAAAAAACGATTTTTAGAATACTTATATTAAGTACATTCTACACATTGAAATTAATTATATTTCTTATGCCTTATATTTAATGGACAATTACTTCAAGGGAAATCCACCAATAACATACAGATTCTATAGTGCAGCAAAACAATTAGCGTATAAAGAGCTGGCAGATATATTACATTGTATTTAATTTGACCTTTCCTTAACAAAAATCTATACTGTATATTTGGATAATATCTTGACCATTGTTCAGTATGTAAGAAGATTATTTAATGTAAACTGACTATACATTTAATAAGGTTACAGTACTCATTAATATTTACATAAAATTGTAGTAATATATTTAGAACTTGGTCCATTATCGTTGAAGTGAGTTTCTAGAAAACGATTGCAACATTACATGTTATTCTATAGCTCTCATAGGATTGTTTATAGTTGGAGTTGTTTCAGAACTTTTTTTGAACGTTAGGGGCCCTATCTTGCAACCGGCGCAACGCAGTGTCTTTGCTAGTTTAAGACCGATGCAGCTGTCAATTTCCCATCCGGCGCCCGCGTCGTTTAAATAGCAAATGCAGCTGCACCCATATTTGCACCCATAAGCGTGCTGGTCTAACAGGGTGGTGTGTTCAGGATAATTCTGGGTGTATTGCTAACTTGAGGCATCGGAAAGTGATTGCACCATTGACCAACAAAAACCTGATCAATTGCGCAGCATGTCATTGTTATTTTAGTCAAGTCAAGTCATTTTATTTATAAAGCACATTTAAAAACAGCAGTTGCTGAACAAAGTGCTGTACACAGGTACGAGTACACACATATAACACAACAAAATCAGACAGGAAAAATTACACAGTAAGATACAAATCTCCTTATGCTGACTCAAATGCCAGAGAATAAAAATGGGTTTTAAGACAACATTTAAATGTCTCTGTGGTAGGAGAGGACCTGACGCTAATCGGTAGCGTATTCCACAGTCTCAGGGCCACATCTGAAAAAGCACGAGCACCCCTAGTTTTCTTCCAAGACTGTGGGATAGGTAAAAGGGTTTTGTTTGACGATCTGAGCGTCCTGGGGGCATGATACAAAGCGAGAAGATCTGTGATATATAATGGAGGCAGACCATGTAATGCCTTTAAAGCCAATAGAACCACTTTAAAATAAATCCTGTATTTGACAGGTAACCAATGAAGAGAGGCCAGTATCGGGGTGATATGATCCCTCTTTTTAGTGCCAGTTAAAGTTATTTTAACAGCAAATTAGTCAAATGCACCTAGGCATATGCTCAGCGTGTGCACACTATGGTTGTTGCACACACACAGGGAAGCGCAGCAGCACATGAACATGCAAAAGATTACAAATAAAAATATTATGGCATAATAGCAATGTGCGAATTGTACAAACGTATACAGGCAGGAGCCCTCTTTTGAAAAAAGACTTGACCAGTCGAACCACGAACACTGTGCTATTTAAGCTGAACTGTGACTTGGAATCTCCCAAGGCAAGAGGTTTTCGGTCATTCATGCAGATCAATGAGCAAGACTTACAGCTGGTGATGCAAACTAAAATCAAACACAATTTGCTCACAGTTCAGCTCACGTAGCATGGCGTTCGTGGTTTGACTGGTCAAGTCTGTTTTCCCAAGATGGCCCCTGCCTGTATACACGAATGGTACTGTCTTTTAAACTATCTGTTTAAACTGACTGTACACTTACAAAGATCTCAATGCTTCGGTTTGCATGTAGGGACCCTCATTATGCTAACGTGGAGGTGTGGTGCTATTTTGAGGCTTGATAGTGGTATAAAATAGCTATTTATTTTTACTTCATCCATGCCCTCACAACTAATGTTATAAGGTAATTATCACTTTACACTAAAACTGGGCACATTCGATTAGCATGAAAACATATCCCAGAGAACGGGCAACTCAGGACCCATGTGTTATTTACCACTAGGTTCATTTTGCGCCAGAGTTGTCCTTTAAGGTCACAGTAGAATTGTATAAGTCCATTGTTGGCATATTCTCAGTTTTTTGTTATGGGTGTTTACAGTTACATTTCCATTAACATCAGCAGCATGTTGCTGTAATATTTCATCTGAAACACTTTTATTACTTGCACATGGTTGCAGTAGGTTCTATGAACATCACAGGAACATGGGTGATCAAACATTATCTGGTAACAATCACTTTTGGGCAACGTACTGTCGTAGTTATTACATATGTTAAAATCTTTAATTTTAAATGTTTGTGGGAGGTTATTCTCCAATTTTTTTCTCAACGTTTGACTGGAAGTTGACTGGAATGTTAACAAATTATCCTGCCTTTCCATTGGTATTCGAACATGCAGAACGTTGTGTGTCAGTTGTCATGTAAAACACAGATAAAAGACAGCACAGTACATGAGAGGTCTCAAGGTTCGGTATATATGAAACAAAACACAGACAGGAAGCACCCAGTGTTATGACTTCGAGTGGGCAGAGTAAACAAATGTTATTTTGAATGCAGCACTATCATTTAAAATGCTAATTATTATTGTACAGTATCTAAAATATATAAGACTTTTCTGCCTTTTATTACTTACTGCAAAATGTTTTGTTGTTTCAAGTCTAAGTGTGGGTAATCTATATCTTAAAGGATCACTACAGAACCCTAAATTGCTCTTAATCATTGTGCCAGTCATATTTCCGACATGACAGTCCCTAAAAACATCTCAGCGTGTTCGGTAATTCCCAACTCGACCAGCGTAAGTAAGTGTCTGAATATTCTTACAGTGACATCACCACAACATTTTCAAAACTATGAACTGTTAGTTTTGAATGTAGTCAATCTTTGAATTGAGTCAAATGGAGAATAAAACTGGATAAATAAAGACCAGAAAATAAATGGAACCCTTCTAGCTGCAGTTTCGAAAATGTTACGTTGACTCCACTGTGTGAAATTACGAACACTTATGGTGACCCAGTTGGGAATTACTGAACGCACTGAATATTTGGTACAGTAAAATTACTTTAAATTTATCTACGGCGGAGTAAAAATGTTACATAAATGTATTCCATTTCTGTATGATTTTTGTTAACTTTGATTCAATATAGTCTATTTCTTTGTGATGTTTTTCTACTATGATTCAGTATATATAGCTTACAGTAAATAGTGAAACAGGTTATTGCTTATTTGCTATCAATAAGCTACGAAAATGACCAGAGATGCATGTGTGTGTGTATGAGTCTCTCTGTCTGTCATGTAGTTTGTCTGGGATCCAGTTCCCAGAATGTGTATGCAGGTGAGAACTTGCCTGTGTTCGGTTTGTGTGTGCACAAGACACTGCTAATTTAAACCAGGTTGAGAGCTGCACGTGGCCTTGTACAGACCATATTACCACAGAATTCTAGTTTCCCTGCACCTTGTCAGAGACAAGTGTATCACAATCCATGAATGGAGATACTCTGTATAAATGCCCTTAATTTGGCTGCGCTCTCCCATTTCTCAGACAAGGTAAACTTAAAAATTCTCCGGTTACATTAAGTGCTCATTTGAATGGTACTGCTGTTAAAACGGAGCACTTTTCAATCCCTTTTAGATCTAGTTTAAGTAGAAGAAAATGAACATGATTGAGAGCTGCGTGCCACCCTTAACAGAGGCAGGGAACACGTTAATGAATAAGCTGTTATGTGATCCTTGTACTGTATGTTTGGAAAGCTGAAAACAAAATCACTGAGCATCCCCATCTCAATCAAAATTACTAAAACAGTACTGAGATAATAATAGTACGCAGAAAATAATACAGATCCTACAACAATGCCATTAACATTCAATACAGTGACAGGATAACATGGATTACATTTATTAATATTGGGAATAGGATAATTTAACTGTTTACACAACAAGCTGGCATTGGAATGTTTGGAATGCGAGGGCTGAATATGTAAAATTCCCTGACAACCTGTAAATCAGATAATGCTGTTTTTCCAAAAACAAATGTGAATCACTATACTGTAGGTGCCTCATTTGTCAGTGCGGTGTATTTTTGTTTTAAATATCAAAAAGCAATAATATCATATATTATAATATAATATTTCATTGCATTTATAGTTACCGTAATAGCAAATAGATTTTGCAACTACCTTAATATAATAAGGTGTGAAAAGTTTGTTAGATGACAATATTATTTTTATCTCTCGATGCACAGTGTGGCAGTTTTTCCCCAGAGATAAAAAATACTAACATTGATTGTCTCCTTGTATGTAAGTACAACAATACTGGCATGCAGTATAGTTTGAACCAATGTATGCAAGATACAACCTAATTAAGGTTAAACAATGTTCTGGATCTCTGTAAATATTACTATATTTACATTTACTTATTTTGGTGTAGCAGGGACCCTCAACATTTTAAGTCCATCTTGCCCGTACTGAACAACTACTGTTTTAATTAATGTTGGAGTTAAGATACATTTAATATGTTTCTCAATTTTAAAGAAAGAGATTGAAATAGAGAAATGCTTGTGTCAAACTTTTCCCAACTTCCTTAATTTTTGAAGGTCCCTCTTTGAACAATACATGTGGAGGTCTGCTACAATATTGATGGCCTTCACCGTCTCCTATCGGTCTCCGTTTGGTCCCTCTCATGTTTTATCAACTATTCATGAAGCGCTTCCCGGTTCCCTCTGCCACCTCCCTGAGATCCCATAATGCATCTGTAATGTTCTGCTGAGTGGGGTCGGAGCCAAGACTGAGACAGATCGTCAAGAGGAGAAAAGCATGATGGGTGAAACGGGCAGTAGAGCCACTCCTGGGAAAAGACCTGCCCAGAATACGCTATTTAGCGCTAATTTCTAATAATCTGAATTTTTTTCCCCCCGATTTAGTTTGAGCACTGTCCACATCCTCCGCTGAATCTACATATTTCTTGCACCCAAAGGTACCCACAATGCAACACTTCCTGCACACTGCACATTCCCTCTCCTGTTGTATTTTATGCTCTTTATAACCTAAATTCTTCTTCTTTCTTCCCATCCCAGCATCAGCTACCTCTCTCACCTCTGCTTCTCTTATCCCACTCTTTTGTCACAGTCAGCGATGTGCAAGCCCCCCACAACTAATCCTCCCCCATCTTGCCCCTCCCCTCTCCCGGGTCCTCACCCTCCCCTCTCTCATTAACACTCTGCCCTGATAGATGTAGAGGGGAGGCCCACCGCTCGACAGGTCTCCCCCATCTCGCCCCCGGCCGGCTCCACCCAGGCACCCCTCACCTCACGTGGTGGTGATGGGGGGGATGTGGTGCCCTGCCTGAATTCCCCCCAGGCTGCCTGTGCCATCTGCCTCCTCTACCCTCCATCACTGTGGGCTGGTGACTGGTGACGTTCCCCACAGCTGGAGAGAGAAGGTGACAACACGGGATGGTGCTGGGGTATAGCTTCAAGACTGGAGCATTCTGGGAGTTTCTGCTCCACTTGGATGTGTGTAAGATGGAGGGGCTGAGGATAAATGTGTAAGAATGCCAAAACATTACTGGTGGAAATCTGCATTTTTCCTTTACATAGCCAATGGGATTTCTTATTGCAACTACTTATTTTTTCTACCAACAACAATACTACTATGACTACAACTATTTCCACTAATATTACTACTAATAGCACTACTGATACTAATACTACTATTACTAATAATATTCTGACAATTGCCTCCATTACATTTATATTGTATTAATTGGGCAGATTATCTGCTAACTACTACAACTACATCTGCTACCACTACTGTACTACTACTACTATTAAAAATACTACTACTTCTTATATTATCAAGACGACTACTACTAACAACACTAATATTTCCATCTACTATTACTACATTTAATACTACTTCTACTAACACTACTAACATCATTACTAATAACACTAACAGTAATTCAAGACATATAACTCTAATTTTAACACTAGTACTATTACTACTAAGACTACTAACACTTCTAACCAATACTACTTTTCTAACACTACTACTAATACTACTACTAACAATACTATTACTTCTGTTAACACTACTACTAACACTCTTATCAACTCTAATACTACCACTAACATGTATAATAACACTATTACTACTATTACAACTACCAATAACCCTATTACTACTATCAAAACTTATAAAACTACAATTAACACTACTACTATTACTACTAAGACTATTAACACTTCTACTAATACTACTTTTACTAACACTACTACTAACACTAACTAATACTACTAATAATAATACTATTACGTCTGCTAACACCACTACTAATAACACTTCTATAATTTCTAATACTACCACTAACCCAAACCCTACTACTGCTATTACAACTACTAATAACACTACTACTATTACTACTAACACTACTATTTTTACGAGTACTACTACTACTACTAATAATACGACTATATTTTACATGTACTAGTACTTCTACTAACACTTATCATAACTACTAATAACAGTAATACTACTATAAAGTCTAATACCACTACTTAAACACTACAACTATTACTGCTAACACTATTACCAATACTACGTCTACTAAGACTACTAGTAATATTATTACCAATAACACTACTACTATTACTATTACTAACACTACTACCAATACCATGTCTACTAACAATACAGTAATATTAAAACCAATAACACTACTACTATTACTGCTAACACTACTACCAATACTACATTTACTAACACTATTAGTAATATTACTACCAATATCACTACTACTATTACTGCTAACATTACTACCAATACTATGTCTACTAACACTACAGTAATATTACTATCAATAACACTACTACTATTACTGCTAACACTACTACCAATACTACGTCTACTAACACTACAGTAATATTACTACCAATAACACTACTACTATTACTGCTAACATTACTACCAATACTATGTCTACTAACACTACAGTAATATTACTATCAATAACACTACTACTATTACTGCTAACACTACTACCAATACTACATTTACTAACACTATTAGTAATATTACTACCAATATCACTACTACTATTACTGCTAACATTACTACCAATACTACGTCTACTAACACTATTAGTAATATTACTACCAATATCACTACTACTATTACTGCTAACATTACTACCAATACTACGTCTACTAACACTATTAGTAATATTACTACCAATAACAATACTACTAATACTGCTAACACTACTACCAATACTACGTCTACTAACACTACAGTAATATTACTACCAATAACACTACTACTAACACTGCTAACACTAATACCAATGCTACGTCTACTAACACTACAGTAATATTACTACCAATAACACTACTACTAATACTGCTAACACTACTACCAATACTACGTCTACTAACACTATTAGTAATATTACTACCAATATCACTACTACTATTACTGCTAACACTACTACCAATACTACGTCTACTAACACTACTAGTAATATTACTACCAATAACACTACTACTAACACTGCTAACACTAATACCAATGCTACGTCTACTAACACTACAGTAATATTACTACCAATAACACTACTACTAATACTGCTAACACTACTACCAATACTACGTCTACTAACACTATTAGTAATATTACTACCAATATCACTACTACTAATACTGCTAACACTACTACCAATACTACGTCTACTAACACTATTAGTAATATTACTACCAATAACACTACTACTAATACTACGTCTACTAACACTACTAGTAATATTACTACCAATAACACTACTACTACTCTTAAGACATCTAACACTACAATAAACACTACTACTACTATTTTGACCACTATTAAAAATAAAACTGTTAATCAAATGACCAAAAAGACAATACCGGTATTTTCACACCATATAACAATTCTCTTCTCCAACTCTAATTACCACATGATTGTAAGCTTGGCATGGAGACTATAATTAACAAACCGTGTTGGTGCCAACCTAAGCAGGCAATATGCTGTTTACCCAAACCCCTATCTGCACAGAAAAACAACACACAAACAAGTAGATATTTCTGGTTCAGAGAGGAACTTGAGTGTCCCTGGAGAGGGTGATGGAGAGCTGGCTTGCTTCATCACAATGGCGGGTGGACCCCTCTCGTCTCTGATGTATTGGCGACGGTAGCATCCCATGGAGACCGGCCACTTTGTGGTATGGACAAGAGGAAATATGAGCCTGTGAGCCAATCGAGGAGACCCATTAGCAGGTGATGTGACAGTCATACATGGGAACATACAGACTGGACATGGTTTAAATGTGCTACACACGGCTGTGTTTTTTGTAGATGAATTCCAGTGTGTTGTGGCCCATGTATAAGTAAATAGGCACGTGCATATGTGCAACAACAGTCACGCAAATAGACACCCACACACTCAAGCTTGGACATGAAGCACAAATGGATGCGTGACATGAATCGAATCACTTCCATAATTGTTCTATAACACACCAACATTTAGGGTCCTGGGGTGTGTCAATTCAACCACAAAGTCTTTACGAAGCCATTTTTTTCTTGCTCTAACTCAGGGACCTATAGAACTGGATGAAAATGGCAGATTGTGTGCAATTCTTTTTCTTTTTGTTATTTATTGGGTGGGCAGTGAGTCGCTGCCTGCTTATTTACACCAGATTGCTTCTCCAGATGTTTTTTGGGAGAAGAAATCCCCAGCCCCTCGGTAGCCCCCCCCATCTTTCTTTGTCCAGATGGGAGTCATTTTCTAGAAAGCTCCAGAATCCTTCTCTTTCCAGGCCTATTTTCCACCACATTGTGATAGGAAATGTATGATACGAAGAGGAGTAAGTTTAAAGTTATGCGCTGGGCTTGTCTATGGAGAGTCACTTATTCCTGATGTTCTCTGTGCTTTCGTCAATTTGATGGGTAGAAGGTGAGATTCTCTGACATTTAAACTGACACTGTAGTGGCTTTAGTTAACTACATGTTTTGAAGGATTGTCGCCCCATCTTTAAAGGTGCTGTTTGTAGAATTCATGTGGAAATCGTGTAGAGGGAAAACAGAACTACTTCCTCTTTGATTGACAATCTTCCAAAAGCTGCACAACATGTATTTCCTACCTGTTCTCATGGCAATACGTGGGTAATCGTACGTAATGGAGTTTTTGCCACATTACGTAGACAGACTTATGGATATGGTCATTCAAATGTGAACTTTCGTACAAGTTGAATTGCCTTTCTACCGGAACATTTCCAAGAATAGACCGATCGTTTGCATATTAAAATACTTGGGGAACGTTTAGTTCAGGCATAACATGCTAGGTTGTTGCGGTTAAGGTTAAGGTTAGGTTTAGGTTATGGTAAGGTAGTGTTAACAGACTTTTTTACATTTCAGAAACTTACGAGGCTGTACGTTTCCATGACTCCAGAAGCGTACACATGTGATTTCAAACACTATGCAGTATAAAAATGTTGCCATTTCAACAGGAAACTCATTGATTGGATGAGTTGGGCTTCCAGTGTTTATCAATGGACATGAGCCTGTCTAAACTTAATTATAATGAAGCATTTTAGGATCGTCTTTTGAGTTTAACAAAGCACTGCATAGTGTAGGAAACATAATCCCATATACTTCCTTTGTTCAGAGTTTTTAAATATTAAGATTTTCCATTACAGTTTGTGTTATGTAGTCAACTTAAAGAAAAACTAGGACACGCTTTGTACTTTCAATTACCCACTTTATCTCGTACTTCTTCTCCGTTCTCCGTTTCTCTCTCTACTGCCACCGTAGGTATGGCAGTGTACATTGCACTTTACCACAGTTTGTAAACTGGTCACTTGAAAGAGAAAACAATTCTGCGTTACAGCTCTCGAGTTCTACAAACATCACCTTTAAATCTTACTTTTAACTCTAACTTAGGTATGGCTGAGGGAGAGTGGGGAAAAAACATCCTAGTGTTTTTGTTGAATTTATTTAACGACTATCAGAAAACCGATTCTCTCAGTTTGTTAATGACGACTGAATGAATACTACATTTGAAGTGGCATTTAAGATGAACGCTTATGTTCTCATCACTTGAAAGACTTCTAACACTCACAAACATTGTACAATACAGTGCAGAGAAACAACACCCACCACTGTCAAGTGGGACCCAAAAAAAAGTAAAAAAAGTAAAGTGAGTTTTGTTACAGTATGTTACTCTGTTCATCTCTATTTACTCAGGGCGGGGATGTGGGGGTGGGGGGAAAATGGCAGATTGATGAAAAGCCAAAATGGTCCCAAGATGACACATTCTCCACTCCACAATATTAAAAACTCCCACACGTTTTGAAGAAGCAAAATTGCCCTTGCTGGGATGTACTGTATGCTCGGTAATGAGACGCATTTGTTTCATCTTGATAGATGGGCCTCTCGACAGAAGTCATTTCATCCTAGAACTGGAGATAGGTTGCACTCATGCCTACGAATCCCATTGATGGGTGGTGAAGGACATCTTGACGATTACTGTGGGGATATCTTCAACCGAGAACTTCAAAGCAGATTGTATTCCCGCCAAACAATGGTTGGTTTTCTAGTTCTGCGTGGGGGACCAAAAAAATTAGAAAATACATCCCAAAATGCTGTTACAAGACTTTTTCTTACAACCTGTTACTCCTAACAACATACACAGAGGCATGCCAGAACCTCATCTTCCCTTCACTTTGATGTGCCATTCCCACATTGTCGAACCAAACCGGGAAAGGCAGGTGCTTATGAATATTCAGCCAAGTAGAGAATCTTGGATGTCTGTTTTAATGCCATTCATCACTGTCATCAGTATTTTGGAGACATTGAGTCTTATGATTGGTCAGTAAGAGTCACTTGTCTATACAACCTGTTCCCATGGTAATACGTGGGTAACCGTATGTAATGGATATCTCGCTGCATTACGTAGACAGACTTAAGGATATGACCATTCAAATGTGAACTTTCGTACATATTGTTGTTCTACCGAAACATTTACTGCCGAGGTAATTTTATTCACACATATTCACATACACATGTATATTCACTTCAGATAAAACAAAAGAGCAAAGAAGTGATCATGCATGTGAACTGGTCCCCAAAGAAGCTATCTAAAGCTTATACAAGGGGGCCATGACAATCAAAATAACAAAAAATAAGAATGAGAAAAAAAAGAAAAAGAATTTGAGGCCTACATACAAAACATTTCATAC
>JACXGM010026465.1:0-14862 GCA_016801145.1 Umbra pygmaea
CTAGTGGAAGCATGTATAGTGAAAAAAGTAGTGGAGCCAGACAGCTTCCTTGTGCAACACCGTATAGTACTTCATGTTCCTCGGATACATGGTCACCAAGACTGACAAAGAATTTTCTGCCTGTAATGTAGGTTTGAAACCATCTGAGGACATTTTCTGAGAGGCCAACCCAGTTTTCGAGACGGTCTAGTAGAATGTCTTGACCGCAAGTTCCAGGGTGTTAGGCCACTAGGTAGGGCTCCCTGTCTTGATATTGGGGTTCTCCAGTTCCCTGCTAATCCCTCCAGCCCTCCTAGCTCTCCTATCTCCCAGGCTAGTTCCCGTAGCTTCCGAACTAGCTCTTCTACCTTCCATGCTAGTTGCTTTAGCCCTGACACTAATTCTCCTAACTCATATGTCAGAGCCCCTCATACCCAGGTCCAATGTGTTAGCCCCCTGGTTAGGGCTCCCCGTCTTGGTATCAGAACCCCTAGGTCCCAGGCTAGATCCCCTAGTTCCCAGGCTAGATCCCCTAGCTTCCAGTCTAGATCCCCTAGCTCCCAGGCTAGTTCCCATAGCTTCCAGGCTAGCTCTTCTACCTTCCATGCTAGTTGCTTTAGCCCTGACACTAAATCTCCTAGCTCGTATGTGAGAGCCCCTCATACCCAGGTCCAGGGTGTTAGCCCTCCGGTTAGGGCTCCTCGTCTGGGTTTCAGAACCGCTAGTTCCCAGGCTAGTCTCTCCAGCTCTGTTGTGAACCCTGTTAGTTCTTAGGCTACCCCTATTAGCCTGCTAGCTTCCAGGCTAGCGCACCTAGGGCTCCAGGTATTTCCCCTAGGGCTCCAGTCAAGGCCCCAAGCGTTTCGGTCCAGGGTGTTAGTCCCCAAACAAGGGCTCCACGTCGTGGTGTTAGGGTGCCTACCTCTCCGATGAGGGCTGTCGACACCCCCCTCTCCAAGATAGCCGACGACCTCCTCACCAAGATGGCCGACGACTCCCTCACCAAGATGGCCGCTGATCCAAAAACTCTTATGTTTGAGAGTGATGAGGAGGAGATGCCTGAACTCATAAGTGGATCTGTATCCTCTGAAGAGGAGGACTGGGTAACCCCTTTTAGAATGGTTAGCCAATGGGATAATCCCATTCTACGACCGCCAGAGGTCGCTCCCTCTCCTCGACCGCCAGAGGTCGCTCCCTCTCCTCGACCGCCAGAGGTCGCTTCCTCTCCTCGACCGCCAGTGGTCGCTCCCTCTTCTCAAACGCCAGAGGTCGTTCCCTCTCCTCGGCCGCCAGAGGTCGCTCCCTCTCCTCGCCCGGCAGAGGTCGCTCCCTCTCCTCGCCCGGCAGAGGTCGCTCCCTCTCCTCGCCCGGCAGAGGTCGCTCCCTCTCCTCGCCCGGCAAATGTCGCTCCCTCTCCTCGCCCGGCAGAGGTCGCTCCCTCTCCCCGCCCGGCAGAGGTCGATCCTTCTCCTCGGCCGCCAAAGGTCGCTCCCTCTCCTCGGCTGCCAGGGGTCGCTCCACCCGGTTTCAACTGCCAGAGGTCGCTCCCTCTCCTCGGCCGCCAGAGGTCGCTCCCTCTCCTCGGCCCCAGTCCCTGTGTCTGCCCCTGTCTCGGTCTCTTTCTCTGTTTGTCAGTTTCGGTGCCAGTACCTATTCCGCCTCCGGCCCCCCGCTGTTGGTGTCTCCGCCCTCCGGCCCGCCCCGGATGCCTCCACCCTCCAGCCCGCCACTGCTGCCTTCGCCCTCCGGCCCGCCGCTGCCGCCTTCATCCTCCGGACTGCTGCTTCTGCCTCGGCCCACCGGGTTCCGCCCTGGCCTCCCACTGCCTGGCCTCCTCCGGCCCGGCCTCCCGCTGCCTGGCCTCCTCTGGCCCGGCCTACCGCTGCCTGGCCTCCAACAGCCCGGCCTCCAACGGCCCTTCTCCAATGGCCCGGCCTCCAACGACCCAGCCTTATCCTGCCTGGCCTCATCCTGCCTGGCCTCATCCTGCTCCCCTGGAGGGACAGTTCCTATTCTGCCTTTGCCTGCCCGGACTTTGCCTTCGTTCTCTCGGCTGCCGCCTCGGCCCGCCGCTGCTGTCTCTGCCCTCCGGCTTGCAGCTGCCGCATCCGCCCTCCGGCCCGCCGCTGCTGTCTCTGCCCTCTGGCCCGTCGCTGCCACCTCCACCCTCCAGCTTGCCGCTGCCGCTGCCTCCTCCGGTTTGCCACCGTCGCCCTCAAGCCCGCCGCTGCCGCCATCGCCCTCCGGCCCGGTGCTGCCGCCATCGCCCTCCGGCCCACCGCTACTGCCTATGTCCTCCAGCCCGCCGCTGCCTTTGGCCCACCGCTGCCACCGTCACCCTCCGGATCAATCAAATAACTGAAGGACAGTTATATTTCTGTAGTGAAATGAGGTTCATTGAATTAACAGAAAATGTACAATATGTATCAAAATTAGACAGGTGCATATATTTGGGCACCCCAACAGAAATAATGTAATGAGTGTCTGGATTCTGGATTAAGGTATTTTGGCCCATTCCTCCTTGATAAACATCTCCAATTCAGATAGGTTTGAAGGTTGCTGAGCATGGACAGCTCGCTTTAAATCACCCCACAGATTTTTTATGATATTCAGGTCTGGGGACTGGGATGGCCATTCCAGAACATTGTACTTGTTCCTCTGCATTAAATGCATAAATTTGGGAACCCTTGTCATTTTGTTGATTTGAATACCTGTAACTACATAGCACTGATTAATTGGAACACAAATTCCTACAATTAATGATCTTCATAGACAGGTACATCCTGTCATGAGAAAAGGTTTTTAAGGTGGTCAATTGCAAGTCGTTGATCTCTCCTTGTTTACTCTCCTCTGAAGAGTGGCAACATGGGGGCCTCAAAACAACTCACAAATGACCTGAAAACAAAGATTGTTCAACATTATGGTTTAGGGGAAGGCTACAAAAATCTATTGCAGAGATTTAAAGGACAAGTCTGGCGCAAAATGAACTTAGGTGTCAATAACACATGGATAACGAGTCGACCATTGTAAGGGATATGTTGACATGCTAATCGATACGGCCAATTTTATTGCAAACTGATAATTACCTTACAACGCTAGTTGTGAGGGCATAGTTGAAGTCAAAATAAATCGTTATTTTATAACACTCCAAATAGCTCCACACTTACATGGTATCATAATGAGGGTCACTACATGCAAACCGAAGCATTGAGAATGTTGTAAGTGTACAGACAGTTTACAACAAATATAGTTTAAAGACTGTACATTATACAGGTGCCATCTTGTCAAAACAGTCTCGACCAGTCAAACCAAACAAATAATCTTCAGAAATCTTCAGACTGTACAAAACACTGCATCTCTTGCCGGGTGTCGCGATGCAACAGGTCCAACTTTGTGCAGCACATGCACTCCTGTTCAGTGTCCATAGCTTCACATGTCTGCAGGTGTCCTTCATGTCTGCAGATACACCACTAGTTTGCCGAATTATGAGGCTGTGTTGCGGCATTGAGAACCGCTAGCTCTCTCTCTCTCATAGCCCCTGCATGGTGCTCCTGCAGCTCGTCAGGCGCTAGCTATGGGGAAGACTCAACAATTCAGCACACTTTGCACAAAGAGAAGCTGTAAGGGAGAGTGATGTGGAAGATGCCTTTTCTGCAAACACGCCATGAACAAAGTTGCTTGAGGTATGAAAATTAACATTTGGACAAGCCAGCTTCCTTTTGAAAGAAAGTGCTGTGGACTGATGAAACAAAGATGGACTTATTTGGTCATAACAAGCTGCATTATGCATGGCGGCAAAAGAACACAGCGTTCCATGACAAACACTTGCCAAACACTTTTCTCTTCAGCTCTCAACGGAGGCGGTCGCTTTTTCTCCCTCTCCCTTCCCTTACCTCCCCTGCTTGCTCCTCTCGTCACGTCTATTGTCCTGTACTTTGAGAGACTCTCGCAGCACTGCTCACCAAACTAAGAAAATTATGGATTTGATCAACTGGTTTCTAAACGCATTTGACACCATATTCTCAACGAGAAGCTTGGGTTCGGGGGAACCTGACTGCCCTGCCGGAATGTTCGCAGCTGGCTACACGATGGACGCATGGGAGAGGTGGCAGGCCGTGTCTGGTGGCTCTTTCCATGGAGGACATTGAAGATATCTACCTATTCGGAACCATGATAACGGGTCTTATTTTATTGCAACTTGATAATTACCTTACAACGCTAGTTGTGAGGGCATAGTTGAAGTCAAAATAAATCGTTATTTTATAACACTCCAAATAGCTCCACACTTACATGGTAGCATAATGAGGGTCACTACATGCAAACCGAAGCATTGAGAATGTTGTAAGTGTACAGACAGTTTACAACAAATATAGTTTAAAGACTGTACACTATACAGGTGCCATCTTGTCAAAACAGTCTCGACCAGTCAAACCAAACAAATAATCTTCAGAAATCTTCAGACTGTACAAAACACTACATCTCTTGCCAGTGTCGCGATGCAACAGGTCCAACTTTGTGCTACACATGCACTCCTGTTCAGTGTCCATAGCTTCACATGTCTGCAGGTGTCCTTCATGTCTGCAGATACACCACTAGTTTGCCGAATTATGAGGCTGTGTTGCGGCATTGAGAACCGCTAGCTCTCTCTCTCTCATAGCCCCTGCACGGTGCTCCTGCAGCTCGTCCGGCGCTAGCTATGGGGAAGACTCAACAATTCAGCACACTTTGCACAAAGAGAAGCTGTACGGGAGAGTGATGTGGAAGACGCCTTTTCTGCAAACACGCCATGAACAGAGTCGCTTGAGGTATGAAAATTCACATTTGTACAAGCCAGCTTCATTTTGGAAGAAAGTGCTGTGGACTGATGAAACAAAGATGGAGTTATTTGGTCATAACAAGCTGCATTATGCATGGCGGCAAAAGAACACAGCGTTCCATGACAAACACTTGCCAAACACTTTTCTCTTCAGCTCTCAATGGAGGCGGTCGCTTTTTCTCCCTCTCCCTTCCCTTACCTCCCCTGCTTGCTCCTCTCGTCACGTCTATTGTCCTGTACTTTGAGAGACTCTCGCAGCACTGCTCACCAAACTAAGAAAATTATGGATTTGATCAACTGGTCTCTAAACACATTTGACACCATATTCTCAACGAGAAGCTTGGGTTCGGGGGAACCTGACTGCCCTGCCGGAATGTTCGCAGCTGGCTACACGATGGACGCATGGGAGAGGTGGCAGGCCGTGTGTCTGGTGGCTCTTTCCATGGAGGACATTGAAGATATCTACCTATTCGGAACCATGATAACGGGTCTTCTGCTGATGGGATTAGGCATTGCCCTGGTTTATCGTGAAACTAAGAAGACGGTGACAGCTGTTCATGGCCCCACAGGGCTGCCCGTCATGATTGAAACAGTGGGCAGAGCAGTCTGCACTCAGACTGGTTCTATAAACCACAATCTGGTTAACATCATGGAGAAGCTCACAGCTTTGCAAAGGCGAATGGATCGTTTCGGAGACCAAAATGTATTAAATTGACCAAATGGACAACCCGAGTAAATTGGAATGCGGCTGCTTACCACAAGAGTCAACAAATCTTATCTATTTCGGCTCCCCACAACCAGCACTGGCCTTGGCCAAGGCCGCTGTTGGAATAACAACTTCTCCCAGATAAGCACTGCATTGAGCAACTCTGTGTTCCTCCCCCCACCACCAGACACCTGGTGATTGTTGACTCTGTCTGGGACATGACCAAGGTTGTCTCCGTATCGACATCCTGCAGACTTGACACTTTTGGGATTTGTTGCCAGGCATAGTAATCTCTCCAGGCCTACACACTAGAGCTTTAATCGGTCCTGAAAATGTTAACCCGACACTGACCGAACCCGACACAGATCTGTCCGAACCTGAGACCAAACCGGCACCTTGATAGCTTTTTGAAGCCCGAATGGGCTTACAGCCCTACATTTGTAATGAAGAAAAATGTGCAAGGAATGGCAAAAATAACCCTTGTTTTATTAAATATAAACATTTACAAAATGAAAAAGCCACGTGATTTCGTATTTCTCTCTAAATACCATCAACAAATCAGTCACAGGGAGAGGGAAAAAGGCTGGGGACAGGAAACGATTTGACTGAGATAAATAGCAGTTGCTTAAATTAACCAAGTTAGCTACTAGAAAAAATGTTGCAATATAAAAGTATATTTTTATGTATTTTTTATCACCGTAATACATTTACAGACCAAACCCGGCCCTAACCCAACATGCCTGGTGAAATATGTGAGAAATTAAGACCGAATCGAACCGAACCCGGCGGGTTAGAGTCGGTCCTGTCGGGTTCGGGAAGAAATCTCAAGCTCTACTACACACACACAAACTCTTACACAATGTACAGATATGCAATCACACGTCCCTCCCAATCCCCCGCCTTCGCAGCTTTGCACCCGCCAGCCTGACAGACGGGTCTGTGAACAGCGCCCATATGGGTGCAGGTCCGGATGGCTGCCTTGTCTGGCTGGCTACCTGAACCCCCCCCCACCCCTGTTGCAATTCTTGTTCAGAGTGTACGGTTTATGTGCTAATATTGCTGAGGTGTTTCCTGTTCCCACACTGTACCCTTATAGGGGCATAGTATGGGGCTGCCATTTTTTCTCCTCATCTCTCATGTAATGCTGTATTGTTTTTTCTCAATCCCTGTCTTCCTGTCCTGTCTACCCCCTTGTCATATTGTTTGTGTTGTATGGACAGATGACTAATTTCGCTGGTACTTGTGACTAAGTGACAATAAAGGCTACTACTACTACTAACATTTGGTGGAGGTTACATCATGCTGTGGGACTGTGTGGCCAGTACCGGTACTGGGAATCTTGTTAAAGTTGAAGGTTGCATGGATTCCACTCAATATCAGCAGATACTTGAGAATAATGTAGAGGAATCAGTCACAAAGTTGAAGTTGCGCCAGGGCTGGATATTTCAACAAGACCATAACCCAAAACACTGCTCAAAATCTACTCTGGCATTTAAGTACAATGTTCTGGAATGGCCATCCCAGTCCCCAGACCTGAATATCATTGAAAATCTGTGGGGTGATTTGAAGCGGGCTGTCCATGCTCAGCAACCATCAAACCTATCTGAACTGGAGATGTTTAGTAAGGAGAAATGGGCCAAAATACCTTTATCCAGAATCCAGACACTCATTACATTATTTCTGTTGGGGTGCCCAAATGTATGCACCTGTCTAATTTACTTTTGATGCATATTGCACATTTTCTGTTCATCCAACAAACCTAATTTCACTACTGAAATATTACTGTGTCTTTCAGTTATTTGATAGCTACATTAACTTTCCCTTGCTTATCTGTCTGATTTGGTGCTGCCATACAGTACATGCCTACACGTACGATACGTTCACAAAATGCAGGCCTCCTTACTGTTCTTGGAATTTGTAATCAAACAGCTGGAGGATGGGCTTTTTCATATAGAGCTCCAATTTTGTGTAATTATCTGCCAAACCATGTAAGAGATGCAGACTCAGTCTCAACATTCAAGTCTATGCTGAAGACTCATCTCTTCAGTAAGTTCTATGATATAGTGTAGTCTGGTCCAGGGGGCTAAAAGAGTACAACGGCACTGCTTGACGAACCATCCATGATGGCTTGCCTGTTATGCTCCCCTCTCCACTGGGATATCCTTGCTCCAATGCCACTCAGGGGCCGAGTCACTGGCCTGTCCATGTTGCCCCATGATACCCCACACTTTTGGCATGGGAGTACACTGTGGGGACTGAACTCTACCCCCTCAAGGGTGGTTGTGTGTGGTCTGTTGGTGTCCTTTTGGTGGTGTGGTCTTGTCAATGTGGGTGGGTCTGAATCATGCCTGTTTGTTCCTGCATAAGGATCTCTATGTGCAGGACCACTTCTCCAGTCCCAACTGTTTCTCTGTCCTTTCTCAGTCCCCACTTAAGTGTCATTGACATGTGGTAGGGGGACGAGAGGCAGTTTATACATTTTTTGGGGTCAGAATTGTACCGATGTACTAGACCTAAAGTAGGCCCACTTGTATGTTTCCACTGTCATGTGATCCTAGGAGGACCCAAACCCGTTGAACCTGCTTCAGGACCATGTGGCCTGATGACTCCTTCCTGTCTTCGTCCTGTGCCCACCTCGCTGAGCTGATGCCCACGTCACTGCTGTTGGTGATCACATTTCCGCCTGTTGACTCCAGCTGGACATCTCCAGAGCGTGTTCTGTTGTCTCTGCCTAAGACCACTGAACTGTTTGGATGCTACACAAACAGGGAATAAAATTGGTTATATGCTAAGTATATATTAATTATGACTAGAAAACAGAACATTTTATAATTTTTACATATTATTCAGAAATCAACATATAAACAGGATTGCAAGAATTCTATGCATTTCTGGAAAAGAATGCTAATAAATTATTGGTTTTAACAACCTAAGGTGAGCAAACAACATTTTCTGAAGGTTAAACATCTTCTTTCATTATTTCTTTGTTGAAAAAGAAAAAAAAAAGTTAATTTTTCAACAACATTTACACCCAACTTCCCCTCTATTTATGGAAAGGGACAATTAGCATCTGTTTGTCTGCTTTGCCAAACCTGCTTTGGATAGTGTAATATCTTCAGGGATTGAGGACTGAGCCATAGGGTGGGTTGGCTCCACCTGGTGGTCAGACATGGACAATTACCTATAATTTCCATTGCACGTGTCTTTGTCTTTGTGTTACTTGACTTTATTACATCAGCTGCTCCCCATTAACAAATCAATGTTTGTTTAAGTGTCCCCTCTGGTTATGACTCGATAGCTGTGTCTCAATGTGAAGGCCGCGGACTTCGAAGGATGCAGCCTATGTGGCCTTCGAAGGAGGCTCCGAATGTAGCCTGCATTGGATATCTAGAGCCACCAGGTGTTCCCAATTACCACCTAGCAAACGTTGCGAGTGGAGAGCTGCCATCCTACATGACATTTGTGAAATTTCCTAACCCTTCCTGTTAAGCTGAAAGCGTGCATACATTTATTTTTCATTTTTCCAATCTGTTTTATGTACCGTTAATTTGAATTGTTATCCTGTTGTTGTAAATATTTGTAAAAAGCACTTGAAATCATTTTCATTTTACATGCAAAAAAACATGTATAGAAGAATGTATCATGACTTCAATTACAAAAGTTAACAATGTACAAAAATTGCTTTGCTGCATTTACAAAAAAATGTAATTCCATGTATCAATTTTATCTTACATTACACAAATAAACAGTGTACAGAAATTACTTTGTTTAGTTTACTAATAAGTGACAAAAATATATACATACAAAAATTGCTTTAATAACTAATTGTAAATTATATTAATGTTGGTAAATCATTTTCTCAAGGACAGAAAAAAGGCTGTCCATTCTCTCTCTGCTCTCTTGTGCTCTCCTTTCTTCCATTTCCTTTTGAAATTGCATATCCTCCTTCATTAGCTTAATGAGCTCATCGTCACGGCCTCTTTTTCTGTTGGCTGAGGCTGGTGGGGCTGGCTCCTCCTCACGTACTACAAACAAGACAATAAACTAAGCAAAAAAAGCATTTTGTTGATATTACATTTTCTACTAGATTCATTCAACTCAGTTGATTGGTTTCCCACAGGGGATTCAGTGCTTGGTCCATATTTATGCCTTTAACACTTGTTTTGCTAGCTATTTTAATAAATTAGAACACAATCCTTACATTTATGTGAATTTCTCAGCCACCACATTACTACTAACACCCGCCATTTCTTTCAAATAGAATTGCGCATCACCAGCATGCTATGAATTTTGGGGAAGGGTAGGCTGCGAAGTGTCAATTTTTGTATCCTTCATTTGCCCGAGAAAAGAAGGTTGCATTTGTCGTCACATTTGAATGAAATTCCAAACTGGGGCAGCCTTCGTCGCGCTGCGGTGACACGATCACTCTTCAAGGCTGCAGAGTTTGAATCGGGACAGCCTTTGTAGCACTTTTGTGATGCAATCTGCCTTCGAATGCGGCCTTCCGAGGATGCAGCCTTCACATTGGGACACAGCTATTGTGGGTCATTGTGGATTGTGTACCTGTCGTGTATGTGAGGAGTAGGGCTGTCAGACGTGTGTATATATATTACCAATAGTGTATACACTCACCTAAAGGATTATTAGGAACACCATACTAATACTGTGTTTGACCCCGTCGCCTTCAGAACTGCCTTAATTCTACGTGGCATTGATTCAACAAGGTGCTGAAAGCATTCTTTAGAAATGTTGACCCATATTGACAGGGGCGCTGCTAAGGATTTTGGGCCCCATGAAAAGAATCTTGACAGGGCCCCCAACACAGCTGAGACAGGGCTTCTCTGGGCCCCCTCTTAGTCATGGGCCCTGAGAATCGTCATCCTTTACCCCCCCCTTTACAGCGCCCCTGCATATTGATAGGAAAGCATCTTGCAGTTGATGGAGATTTGTGGGATGCACATCCAGGGCACGAAGCTCCCGTTCCACCACATCCCAAAGATGCTCTAAACAGATCAAGAACTTAATCTAGATTCAAGCCTTTGCCGTCCTTGACAGACATCCTCTCAAACACACAGAAACACGATCAGTTAGGCTGACATTGAAGTTTGACATGCATACCCTAGAGCAGGGGTGTCAAACCAGATCCACCAAGGGCCTAGTGTCTGCAGGTTTTCGCTTTTACCTTGTACCTGAATGATTGAATGCCACTAATTGGTTAGGATCTCGCCTCACCTGGCAGTCCACATCTTAATTGGGCTCTAATTGAAAGGAAAGACCAAAAACCAGCATACACTAGGCCCTCTGTGGATCCGGTTTGACACCCCTGCCCTAGAGGTCTTCATCAGATAAAGAAATGTAAATCTTATCCTAAATACATATGTGACACACCTATTTGGCAAAAACTGAGGTCAGTCACTTTTAAATATTATCAAAATCCAATCAAAGTGGGATACGAGGTCAGCCATACCCAAACCAAGATATATCAGAGACTTATGGTAATTAGATATAAATTGTCAAAATGTAAAAAGTCTAATTAATATAAAATACAGAATCGATTTCAAGCAAACCAGACAGGTTTTTTTTCCCCATTTTTCTTAGTGTTCTGAGTCCCTGCATTGCAGTACAGTCTACGTCATGATCGTCAGTGGTTCAAGCCTGACTATATGGCTTCTTCAACTTTGACCCCCAGCCCAAGGAAGTCACATTACTAGAGTTCTCACTTACCTTTTTTCCATTGGCATTCCACAGGTGTTGCTGCACGAAACTTAAGTTGTCATATCATATTTTAAATATCAATGAATTCGCCCATCAGCCTCATTGAGGCAACACAAATAAATCCAGAACTGTAGAGTAAAATTTCTTCAACAGACAAGATTAAACACAACCCATCCTCAGCAAATAAACTTTTTATTTACTGTTAATAGGAACTTGGTAGAATATTACAGCAGAACACACGAGATAAACAGCTGCCATTTCACGTAGCACAGTAAAGGAGTACGGTTGTAGTTAAAACTCGTGGTTTATATAGAATAAATTTGTATATCAGTACAAAAAAACCTATTGCTCTGAGATGTTTCTTTGTTTGACAAAATCTCTTCTTCTGAAGGGTAAAATCAACTAGGAGGTTCACACAGAAGAAAATGGGTCAGTAGTTGTTGGTGATGACATTTCCTAAACAGTTACAAATATCTTGACAATACGCATGTTGACAATAATTACAAGGTTGATCAGTTTGTCATTGTCAAAATAAAAAACCTTTAAAACAAGCTCTGATTTTTTTTAATACCAACATACAGCAATGAGAGTATGGAAAAGAAACTGACATTATACTCAGAGGACTACCTAAGAAAGTCATATCTGTAGCAGTTTAGTTATGACTTATTGGAAACTGAAAGAGTAGAAAGAAATGAACAATGACTGTGATGGAAAGTCGTGGGGAATCGGCTTAATGGACAATTTATCTAATGGTCTGGAGTGTTGGAAATGAGAACTGAATGTGACGGAATACTTAAATGGGTCTGGATCAAAGTGCATTGTGCACAAACCAAATACAATGAGATTGTTGTCACTTATTTTTAGGCTCTTAATCTTCTAACAGAGTAACATGTTAGATAAAAAAAAGAAACCTTTAAATATCTGTGGATGATTGCATCCAAATTTTAGTGTTTTTTAAATAGGCCAAGCCATTATAGGCAGCAGTATTTAATATATTTCATATACATAGATATAATAGACATAGCTCTATTCATTTTAAAATATAATAAAATTGAAATTCCTGTAGAACAACAATGTCTCCTCTGGTACATATAATGCAGCACCTTGCTGTGGATTTTTTTCTCCGAAGCACCAATTTTACAATCAAAATTAAATTTGTTAGTAATGAATTACCAGTGTTCACGAATAATCCAAGTGACTCGTCTTTTAAAACCAATCCTGTCAACCCAGTGTCAATGGAAGGCCCAATTCCCCAGAAAGGGAATATTTAATGTATAAATCTTCATTAGGCATGTTTCTTACTCCAAGCCTATGCCCCAAAAAAAGAGCAATGTGACAGCCTTTCTAGCTCAGAATCCCCTCTTCTATAACAATGGAAGAGTGCCACCTTCAGGCTGAATCACCAAAAATCAAACAGGTTGCTGGATTTGACCATACTCTGTCAATATATGCATTCTGTATCTAGCTTGTTGTCCTCTACCACTAGAAAACACCATTAAAACAAGTCAAATTTGGAGTATGTCTCAATTTGCTTAAAAATTAAAGGAGATTTTGAATATGAGAGTCTTTCCCATCTCTTGGGGTTTACAGATGCAAGTCTTGTCTTAAACATCTATAGTTGGAATATAGATATTCATCCCAAAAAGCAAAAAGACAACAGAGAATCTGTGAGAACACCACACGTATATACTTTCTTATACATATACCACAGCTTGGGTAACTAACTTATTTGGAGTTAAAAATATATATTCTATTGGTAAATCAGGCTAGTATCCAAATGCCATGTTCTGAATCATTTTGAGAACGGGAGATCTGAAACAAATGCTGGGGTAGGTTATTGGACAATCTTTTTCATGGAAACTCTTTACTGGTTTAGCTAGCACAAACCCATTTATCTAAACTTTTTAAAACACATATCTCTTAACATAGAGTGTTTCTCAGTCAATAATATATATTTATCAGGTTTGATTCGTCATGCACAACATTTTCGTTCACCTAGACAAGCTCTGCGTCACTTTGTAAGCTTGATTACACACTCGGCTTGATCATTCAATCGTCGTCTACATCGTCTCCCTCCGACTCGTCTCCTCCTGCTCCTCCTGGTCTCCTTTCGAACATTTTATCCCGCTGTCTCTCCTGTATCTCTTTCATCTCGTCGGCATAACGGGAGAACGCTCCTCCAAACTTGCCCCATGCTTTGAACGGGATAGTGATAGAGTTTCTATAGCTAGGTTTGACTTCGCTTACCCTTAAGAAAACTCCGTATTTGTTGGATCCCACGTCAAAGAAGAACCTTTTGGAATCCACCATGATAGAGGTGCCCTCCGGAAGCTCGCTGTAGCCTCCTGCTCCTCCGCCACCAGCAAGTTCCTCGTCATCTCCCCCGTAGTCGTCTATATGTTTGGCCAGGGCGTCACGGAACTCTATTAACCCTTGGGCTGGGAGAGCGATGGTTTGCCCGGATTGCATGCCACCAGGGACCCCACCGACTCCGAAACCAGGGCCCCTGTTGACTGTTTGCCTTATCCGGAGGAACCTCCCCCGCTGATTCTCTTTTAGATCGAGGTAGTATTTTCTGTTTTCTCGAACCAGGAACTCACTTTTTAAGGCCCGTCTAGGCCCACTGTCATCCCCGCCTGATGACTGCGCGATCTGCTCGGGGCTACTAGGCCCAAGTTGGGCGTAGTGTTCTATAAAATCCCCCAGGTAGTCACGGAACTCCGCAGCGACCGACATGGAAAGGGTCAGCCGACTTTTCGAGCCTCCTCCTCCCACCTCGGCGATTTTTATGAACCTGCCCTTTGCGTTCTGCTTTACATCCAGGTAGAAGCGTTTGTTCTGAATGTCCAGGCGCTTCGAGGCAAGCTCGTGAGTCTCCTGATCCCGCTGGAAGTGCTGAAACCCGCCGCCTCCTCCACCCCCTCCGCCACCACTGCTACCACCGCGCTCACTCCCACTGTCCCCATCCGCCATCTTCGCCACCAGCCAGCTTCTTTCCTTCTTCCTACATTCTGACATCACGCGCACGCAACGTTAGAGACGTTAAAAGAAACAGTACGTCGATTACTGTGCTCTGATAGGCCGCTCGTAGAAGTTATAATTTCATAGATAAAACGAGTTAATTAGACATATAAATAGTATATTATGAGGCGCCGATTTTAAAGTGACACATACTAAAATGAACAGCAACATTTCCCCACGTTTAGCTCAAAACTATGGAAAGCCATTTTTGTCAATATTAAATAAATAAATATGGCTATGAAATAAGTCCTGAAATAAATAAATGACACAATAAATATATAAATATTTAAATATAAATATATAAACACAGTCCAATAAAATATTAAATTGTTTTTTATTTCATAATGGTGTTTTTCAAAGGAAACCTTTATTTATTTCAGGGGAATTTTATTTCATAATTCCACATTTATTTATTTCAAGGCACTGTTATTTCATAATGGCACATTTCATAATATCCATTTGTTATATTCAAATGAATGGGGCGTGGTTATTTCACAGATTCAAACCAAATCAACAGCACCCGTATTGAAGACTTTATTGAAAAACTCAGGCGGATAAGTGATCTTCAAAATATAGACATAGATATCAAAGTTTGAATTAGTTTGAGACCGATTGAGCACAGTTT
>JACXGM010026466.1:0-14862 GCA_016801145.1 Umbra pygmaea
TAAACGAGCTGGGAAAGCCTCGCGCATAGGATTGTGGGTGATATGAGAGCGCGAAGGATACACATATGCATCCTTTACTGTCTATGGGAAATTCTCCGAACGAAGGACTCAGTCCTTGGTTGAAATTCGGAGGATCCTTGACTTTGGAACAGTACTTCGACGGACTTTGATGACGTAGCATCCTTGAAAATCCTACTTCAAAGGATCCTTCCTTGACATTGGGAAACAGCTACTGACTGTCATTTGCAAGGCTTTGGATAGCTTTTTATATCCTTTTCCAAATTTATGCAGTTCCATTACCTTATTACACATGTCTTTGACAGTTCTTTTCTGCTTCCCATGGCTCAGTAAATAGCTAGCAAACACATTGACTATTTATACACAGACACTAATTGCAACTTACAATGCCACAGGTGTGGGAAATTAACTTTTAATTGCCATTTTAACCTGTGTGTGTCACCTTTTGTGTTCAAACATTCAAGGGTATGTAAACTTTTGATCAGGGCCATTTGGGTGATTTCAATTATCAATATGTTTTACAAAGTAGCCGATATGATCACTATCCTTACATAACCGTCAGATTTTTTGCATGAACAGTCATATTGACAAAATCAATGCTAAAATTTCACAATTTCTGCCAGTGTGCAAACATATGAACCACAATGAACCAGCTGCAATATATTTTAAATATAAACCATCCAGTTGATACCTGATACACTTACCCATTTGTACTGTGTGAAATTGACCAACCACAAGCACATCAAAGAATTACTGGTACTTAGTAACCAGGTGGTTTAAATACTGCATGATGGTTGGCTGATACTCATTGTCTATGATATCATATACCATGGTTATCACATCACATGATTTTCTACTTTTATCATTTTGTTGTTCACTGGTGTATAAGTGCAATAAGGCATTTGAGAGTTTGTGATATATTGCCATATATATATTATGTCAGAGCTGTAACCAGGCATTTAAGAACAGCTCTCAGTCATGGTATATAGAACATAGTCCAAACCCCCTTATGCCTTATTGGTTACATACAGTTAGGGCATACATATTTGTTGATTTGAAAGGAAACCATAAAGATGTTCTTTAAGTAGACTTTCATCTTAAATGTAAGGGTCTTGTCAAAAATATTATGAACCGTGTAGAAATTACAAACATTTATATGAATAGCCCCCCAATGTTAGGGGCTAATACTGTATGTAATTGAACAAACAAACATAATTATGACTGAAAGTTAACAATGTAGAATTCCACAGAGTGAAAAGAGAACTAATTTGTCATTTCACTGAACAGATTCCAAAAGCTATAGAACATTTCATGATATTAAATCTAAAAAGGCAGTTTACAGTATTTGGGACAATATTTATACCATACTTTTCAGTTTAAACAGGAATTTTGATGAGGACATGACGAGTTGTGCTTCCCTAGTCAATGTTCACGGGCCGGTCCCTATTTAATATAAATTTTAGGCTGTGCATTTATATTTTTACAAAGCACTGTATAGTGTATGGAATCATTATCCCATATACTACATACATTATTGGATTTTTAAAACATCAAGGAATACCGTTTTTGCAGCATTTGTCTGAATATAAACAGATAATATAGCCCTAAAAACCTCAGAATTCCTTAATACTAGTTCATACCCAATGCAGTCTATTCTAATGTTCCATTTGCCAGTCCTTGTCTTTGTATTACAGGATGTGGACTGGATGTCAGAGACTTGTAGCTAACACTTGTTAAGCACAGATCCACCACTTATGGTATGAAATAACCTGGGTCATTCTACTGTATTTTATTACACACACATACACAGACAAACATAAACACACACCTGTGTGTTACTTGTTTCTCAATTCAGGATCTCGGAGACAGTGTTTAAAACAGGATTGTACTGTATGTTTTGAGCCATCATTTGACCAGACTAAGAGTAAACAATGTGCATATATAAACTAGTTTGGCTTCTGTACATTTTTCTTTTGGTTCAAGATTCTTCCAATGTCCCACGTTATTTTCTACCACAAAGTCCTTTTTAGAGTGGGAGGTGCTCTGCCAGAATATCCAATATTTTTCAGAACCTGTTGCTTATGGATGGTATTCTGTTATGTGTATATTATAATAATTACATATCAACTTGAATTTTACTCATTAATTTAAAACTTATGATGCTGAAAACTATCATGGCAAGGCAAACTCTGTTCCAATAGCAGTTTTAATCTTGACTAGTAATAAAAATCTTCCATTTAGCAAAAACATGTCATCATGATTCTCATAATAAACAGCCAGTTTTTCATATATCATCAGATAATGTTTACTTCTGTAGGGTTTTGTAATATTACTTTGTTTGCTTTTCATGTTGAATGCATGTAATGTAGCACTGTCTACAATAAATTGAGAGTGGTTCTTCATTTGTATGTAACCTCAGACATGGGGTGTAACTGTGAGATAATAAAATGCTTTACAGGAGTTGTTATATTTTCTTGATTAACTTTGGCTTCACTTTTTGGTTAATAAGTTATTAATTTATCAGTCAAAATTATGCAAGTCATGCTAGAGATAACATATTTTTTCAGTTTTATACAGATCTGGAAAAAATACACACACAAACACACACCTGTGTGTTACCTGATTTCTCAATTCAGGCTCTCCTAGACAACATTTGAAACAGGTTTGTACTGTGATTTTGAGCCATCATTTCACTAGACTAAGGGTGCATAATGTGCATACACTGTATAGACCAGTTTGGCTTCTGTAAATAAGTTGTACAATAATAGTTAGCCGTCTCTTTGTAATTGTAACATTTTGTGTTGATGTTTAACTGAAGGCAGAGTGCAGAAGGCCTTCTGTCATAGGATTTATTGAATAAGACGGGAATGACAAACATTATAGCTTTCCGGAAGGTCCTGACAAAACAGGTGAATGGAGCTGCACAATGGATACATATTAAGCCTACTATACTATTACGTGATATAGGCACAAGTGACTAATATACACAGCATGCACCTGGCTCTACATTTATATATATATTAAGTCTACTATGCTATTACGTGGTATAGACACAAGTGACTAATATACACAGTGTACGCCTGGCTCTACATTTAAAAGTACAATATGTGGTTTTCCAAAACATTAATAAAAGACATACTTTGCATTAAAAAAGCAAACATTACTATACCTATATTATATATATTTATTAGTTGTGTACCTACATTATCCTAAATGTTTCCACCAACTTTCCAATCCAGAGAAATTTGTAATATAATTCGAAGACACGGGACGGTTAATTTTGTCTTCTGTTAATGGCGTCATATAACCTTTGACTGCTCTAGTTGTTCTAAGTTCCAGGGAACCGCCAAACATAACGTGAATAAAGTTATAATATGTTTAACAATAAATTACTTTGTCAGTGAACATTTTTTTCTGACGGAGATGCTAGATTGTAAGGTTGTCATTGACGACGATAACAAAACCCATGATCCCACGCTACTTCCTGACGTCATCCAAGTACATTTCTTGCTATTGTTTTGATTGAGAGACCCCTAGCGGCCAAAAACTACCTATTGTATGTTTAAACTAAATACACCTACAACACATAGAGTGGTAAAGACACTCCTTGGTGACACAACTTACAAGACTGACAGCACTATTCCTTACACGCTACACATAGCACAGGGACAAATCCACATTGATACACAAGACACGCAAGCAGAGGGGAACATTTAATACACATTTTATTGGAGACATGGATCAGATGGATGGTAATTGAGTGTGTTAACAAGACTGAGACACGTGCAAAATGGAATGATGGAAACTGTCCATGTCTGACCACAAGATGGCGCTAACAGTTCATCCTGCTGTGAAAGTAGTATTCTTTTGGTTCAAGATTCTCCCAATGTGCCACATTATTTTCAACCAATAAAGTCCTTATTAGAGTGGGTGGTGCTCTAACCAAAATATCCAATATTGTTACGTATGGTATTCCGTTATGTGTATATTATAATAACTGTCAATCCAGATATTCTTATACTTCATGTAGGCCGTGTTGTTCCAGGTAGTAAATTAGTTAAACGTGTTATTGAACTTCCAGTTGGCAACAACAAGCAGGTATACAAACTAAGCTCAGTGATATGTCACTTGGGAAAAACAGTGAGCCATGGTCACTACTGGTCACAGTTGATGTTTGATGATTTTCAGTTAAAGGCAGATGACCAGCATATTTCAAAGATTTCCAAAAGCAGTGAGAACACATCTGGAGTAATATATTTCTAAGGCATGTTTAATGGGGGGCATGATCAAGAAGGTTGTTATCCAGATGTTGATTTGATTCAGTCCCCTGAGAGCTCCAAAAACACTAAAGACTGTGCTATACCTATTCTAGCATTTCTTTGTCAGACAAAGGCATTAAAAGAATGTAATGTCAGATTACAACATGTTATCGGGAACCATAGTTGTCTACTATTCACCCAAGCTGTTGAACAGATTAACTCTTTGCAATCAGCAGAGGCTTCAGAGTTGTTGATGCAGCAAAAAGCTAATTTGGACAATTTAAGAAACATTATTAAGGACTTTGCAGAAGAAATGCTACCAGCTAGTTTCTTAGCAAACAATCTTCTCTATATTCACTGTTTAGATTTCTTTATTTGCTGTCAGTATGATAACAAGGCAGATGTTTACGGCAAGAACAAAAAAGATCTCATCCTTGAATTAACAGACATTTCAGATGATGGGATAAAAGGCTACCTTGCACAGCAAATACCACAACAGAGTGGGACATGTAACAAGTGCAATAGTTCTGAAAAAGTTACTCACAGCGACATAATCCATGCACCCCAGACCTTACTGGTAAAGACGGACATGACAGCAGAAAGCAGTGTGCCTACACAGTTCTCTCTCTCCTGTATCCAGAGTAAACACACATATGAATTGTCCAGTGTCATCACATTTTCAGACCGCTTTACATTTTTGAATATGTACACATGTAAGTCTCAGCATTGGTACAAGAGCTATTCCCAGGAAACCAAATCAACTGCCTATCCATTTGGAATGGTAAAACAATTGATATGTGATGCTAAAATTGTGGTGTTATCATATACTAGAACACAGAGCAAAAATATACTAAATTTCAACCAGAGACAGGCCAATCATTTGTGCAGTGACAGGTGCAATGACAAGGTTTCACCTGCAATACCGAATCCATCTAAGTGCCTCCCATCTCAACTAACTAGGGAAAGTGGCTTAACGGTGGGATTATAGATGTGTACAATGCTCTGTTAAAATCTTACTTTCAGGAAAAGTCTTGAAAGTCTGTATTAATGCCTCCTGCTTTATTTGTTAGCCAAGAATTGCAGAACCTGTACTGGGAAAACCTGGAGGTTCTACCTAAAGTCCCCATAGCAGCATTGAATTGGTGGAGTCCTGAGTTAGACATTGTAATGATCCCTGTGAATATCAGGTCTTCACATTGGGTTGCAATAGCCATTGACATGGAGCAGAGAGTGAGTAATGACACATCCATAACATTAAGCTGTAGAATAATGGACTCCCTTCAGCAATATGATGAGAGGAAGCCCAGTGTGGTGAGAACTTGCAAAGCGACAGGTAACGCGTGGTTCCTTGCTGTCTCACGTTCTAAAGCCGGCCCAAGCTCAGCACAGAGTTCCAACAGGATAACCCTTGGCAACCTGAATCGACTCATAAGCCAGTCATCATCGCAAGCCAGCAAATCCGTTTGGTCTCTGAATACACGCTCTCTCCGGATTCTAGTTGCAATGTCTTCTAGCAGTGCCAGCAGCCATTGCGCATAAAATATAGCAGCATGATTTACGCGTCATTTTATAGGCTACACCTAGATTCCCACACCTTGTTCACTTATTTACACATAATCCACAGAATCAATTGAGCATCAACAGTGAGTGATTTTCCACAACTGTTACTGGAGGTGGATCCGGGCGTCATGCCTCCTGTGCGTTATGGATGAGCCAAAGTCAGGCTCACAGAGACAATTGCATTTTCCTATGCCAATCTTGTAGCTGCACAGCAAGTATATATTTCATCGGTGGTAAATAATATGTGCCTTGTGCAATGTTAACCATACAGAGGGTGACAAGCATTTCCTGAATGATTTGGTCATTCGTTTGACACCCTCAATTTTAACAGCAGTTATTGAGTGGTGGCAGATTGAGGTAATAGCATTTCCCGTTTGGGTTTTGGCATTTTGATGTGAGTCATCCACATCAATGATCAAACTTTTATTAGCGGATGTAATTATGTTTTTAGAATAGTCAACGTATTACAGTAACTATAGTGGACACTATTTTGTAATGTTTGGTGAGTTATGGCACTTTTCAGTTAGAATTTGTCACGTTACAGAGCCAGACAAGACTTTGCGTACGGCCCGCACATTCTCACGCCTGCTCAAAAGTTTCCGTGACGGACCGCATATTCTCACGTCAAGTAATTTTTTATACATCACACAGTGTGCTTGGAAACCAGCGTACGCAAGCTATTCGTGCGTACGCAACGTTTATACATGAGGCCCCTGGTCAATCTGTTAGTACCTAATCATTGGCACTAATGGACAATCACCTGTTGATGATAAGGATTGGCTTCTTTTGTTAGGCAACAATAGCTGAACTTGTATTTTGAAAAGCACTAGGTCAACTTGTAACAGCATAGTTAGAATGTTAGGGTTAGACAGATTAACAATAATCAGAATCAGAAAGAGATATATTGGCAAGTAGGTTTTACCAAATAAAGGCTGGAAGAATGTTGTAAGGACTATCCCTTTGTCTTTTAAATCTGCCTTAGAACTCATTCAGGTCATTGCCAAGTTGCAGCTCCTTGATGGTGTTTTTTTGCTTGTAGTTGTGAATCTTTTGTAGGCCTCTCCAAAAAGATACAGCTGACAATAAAAGTCCATTAATTAATATTGTGAAGCAGCTAGTTAAATAAACTCTTCAAATATGTAATATGTGAGTGTAACCAAGTGAGTAGATACCTGATTTCATGGGTGCACATCTTTCACCTTTCACTATACAGTCCAGTTTTTATGCCATATGCACAATTACACACATAATCCTTATTAAAGAAGCTGGCATTAAAAGTCCATTAAATAAGTTGTGCACAAGCTAGTGAAATAAACTCTTTATAGTTGTATTCTGTGAGTGTAACTGAGTAAAGTAGATACCCCATTTCAAGGGTGTACATCGTTCACCTTTCTCTGTACAGTCCTATATTTATGCCATATTCACAATTACAAATGTATATTTGTAAATTTTTGTAAATTGCAAATGTAAATGTTTCTTTTAAAATATTACAAGTTAGTAAATATGTCACACTATTCTAATACAGTTTAGTGGCATATTTTCGAAATGTGTAATGTTTCCATATTTGTTATGCGATGTTGATCGTGTTGAATCAAGCGCTATTATTTTGAAGGCGAAACTACGAAAGGCTAGGAATCCACTAAAGAAGCTAGCTTCACCTCTTGACCGCAGTCGGAGCGGAGGTCCATCACAGTTCCCACTGTCTTCCAGACAGGGAAATCCCCAGGCTTCATCTTAAGGTTCCACAACTTCCAGGACAAAGAAGGCTCTAAGGAGGATTAACAAGGACTAGTTATTATTTCGTGGGAATAAGGTATTTTTTTTTCCTCAATCCTGATTATAATGCTGGGATTGCAATAAAGAGCTAAGTACACTAACATTAAACGCAGGCTTCATTTTAAAAATGTGAAGGTGAAGTTCTCCGAAGTTTGTTTGTAGAACATGGTGGTAATACAAGTAAATTTTACTCCCCGTAAGAAGCAGTGAGATGGTTTAATAAGCACTTCGGGGAGTCATGAAGCTGAACAATGCATTCTGGCCGGTTTAGCCCAGAGGCGATGAAAAACAGAAACAACACTCCCATAGACCACCATAGGAACTGAGGGATGCTGAAGTAACACGTGTCGTGGAGCAGCCGATAGCTCCAAACACTGATAGTTCCAGCACTGAAAACCGTTAATATTAGGTGTTTCCGAAGTACGTTCGCTGGTAAGTAAATGAAATTACTGCATTTAAAAAACACTTTTAAACACATTAGCCGACCTCTCATGAATCTAGTCAGTAGTGGTGTTTATGTAGCCAGTTTTAGTTAATGTTTATTGGAAGATAATAGGTTAGTTACACACTTCACTAACTTTAACCACTGGGACCTCACATTTTCTTAAAGTTAATTTACATACAACATTTAACATCGGTATTAAATTTGTTGTTAAAGTTAGCATATATATTTTTAATTGACGAGGCTGACATATGAAACTATTGGAGACTGACTTTTACCTAAAGAACTGATGTCTTTTTAATAGTTATTTATAATACAGTGAATCATTTTAGCTGCTCAACATAACTCCTTGTGTTTATGGTTCCCTGTGACTAAAAATGGGTCAAAAGTGATACTCTAGTAATTTAGTTGAAAAAAAGGACATGTACACTGCTGCTTTTGTGATACATTGAACTTTAATCTAACAGTCACTTGTGTGTAAGGGAATGTATACACCTGAAACCAGAATATCTCAGAATAGATTTTTTTGGATGACATTTAATTTACATTATCTCAATTTTCTCTCTCTCTGTTTTAGGAGGTGATAGAGAAGTCTAAAGCAAGACTGTAAGTATGTACAGTAATGTAAGTCTCAAGTTCCAGCTGTCGAACAGGTGGAATTTAATTTGCAAAGCCATACACAATCACTGCATTTGTGTGTTGTTGTTTTGTTTGTTTTCAACAGGATGGATTATTAGTGGAGAGTGGAGCGACCAGGCTGGGGGAGCTGCCATTCCTGTAAGCAGTGGAGTCTCCAGATCATCCCACAGCTTGAATTTAATGGGCTGCCTTGTATAAATATTTTTCCTGTTGACTCATCTTCTTTCTTGACTTAAACTAAGCAGCTTCTTGCGTTCATTGATATTCACTTGATGTGCATGTTTATGTGAATGTTTTTTAACATAACATTAGGATGTTGGTAATTATGACCACAAAAGCACAAGAAAAATATATACAGACTCAGAGATGGTAAAAGTACTCACTTCCCGTACTCAAGTAGAAGTACAAATACTTGTGTTAAAAAATACTCTGGTAAAAGTAGAAGTACTGATTTAACTTCATTACTCAAGTAAAAGTAACAGGCTTGGCAATTTACTTAAAGTATAAAAGTAAAAGTAGCCTTGCGAATGACAACCATTTTTTATGCAAAGCTACCTCGACCACACAAATGTTACTAAAGTGCAAGCTGAGAAACTTTCATGGACATGTAAAAAAGGCTCTTATGTGCCATTGCTTACATTTTAACTAGATGTCTAAAACATCACATATATGATTATTGTGACAGTGACTGTGACTCCAGGTTAATAAGATTCTGACTGAGTAGCAAGTTATTATTTAATTTGTGATTCTGTGAGAATTCACAGATAAAGTTTCTCTTTTTCAATCTTCCCCTTAACATTTGAAGGAATCTACATGTATGTGTGTGTGCAGAGACGCTGACAGGGTGGGACAACTGGGATTGTTGTCCCAGGCCTAGTCCTGAGGAGGTCCCAAATTTTGTTTTTGCACAGTCATATTTATTTTACCGGGCGGCCCTAAATGTGGAGTTGTGTCCCGGGCCTGGGAATTCCTGTCAGCATGCCTGTGTGTGTGCTCATATGTGTGTGCTCAAGTTCCCAATACTTTCAGAGTTACAACTAAGGGATTGCAGCAGTGTATTAGAAATGACATCTAGTAAATCTTTGAACATGGAGTGTTAATAATAATAAATGCCATGTCAGGATCACAATTTTTACAATTGAAGTACTATAAAAGTTAGAGAAATTACAAATTCAGTGTGCATTGCATAAAAAAATATTTATTAAATTGCAAATAGACATCCAGTAAAAAAAAAAGGCAAGTGATGTATGCCTTCAAATCTGTAGATGTGCATGGATTTGTCCTGAACCCCTTAAAGAACTTGGGAGCAAGTGTATACAGACCTTCTGTATAGTGTAACGTGTCATAATGTAATTTTCGTATAGGACAAATATACCGGTAGGTACACACCTTTTGTGATGTTGAACGTGTCATATGTTATTACGTGTAGGACTGTGTGTGTGTGTGTGTGTGTGTGTCTGGGTGTGTGTGTGTGTCTGGGTGGGTGTGTGTGTCTGGGTGGGTATGTGTGTCTGGGTGGGTGTCTGGGTGGGTGTCTGGGATGGGCAGGAAGAGAGAGACCGCAAAGTGTTCAAATGTATACCTCAAATTTGAAGAACATTCGCCAGGAGTCATTCTTCATGACTACTATGTCAAACATCTCCCTCATACTCATAATACTATGCTAACGTTACCGCGATCAAGCCGCAATGATTTGCCGCGAATGAATGCCAACGAATCTGTCGAGTCGTCTTGTAGTGGTGCGTCAAATGCAACGTATATTTCCATCCAAAATATAAGGAGTAGAAAGTACCGATATTCGTGTTAAAAATGTAAGGACTAAAAGTAAAAAGTCGGCACAAAAATAAATAGTAAAGTAATAATATCTGAAAAATCTACTTAAAGCTACACTGTGTATTTCTTTGAGTTGACTCTTAGCAAAAAACCCTTTGTTCTTTCACAAATATGTGCTCATTCATGTGTAATTACTTCCACCTAATAATCAAAGTATTTTCGTAAGTGTAGAATCTTCCATTCACAATACATACAATCGTGCCGCTCACCATGTTACGCCTCCATCTTTAAAATACATTAGCCAAAGAGGGACATACCTGGAAATTCAAGCTCAGCCATTCGCGCTTTTACACAAGTGGCACCGTGACGAATGCCAGGGGGAGATTACTCACGACTGCCGGGAAATTTCAAAGTCTGTTGAAGATGTAAGATCATGCCTGTTCTCGAGGACATGTTATAGTAGCACTGGCTCAAGCTATAAAGTAGTCAAGAACGTTCGGCTGGCAACACAAACAGGGATTTTTCGTTTCAAAATAATAGCGCTCGTGGTTCATTGCAATAACCATTGTTTATTCATTGCATAGGTAGTGTCCATGTTCATGTTTTGCTAAAAGACTCTAGTGAATGTTTTTCAAATGTAATCGTGTTTTCACATGAGACACTGACAATATATTCAATCAAATTGTGTGTAAAACATATTTGTTACTTTTATTAATAAAACATGTTAAATTATTATTTTTGCTATCACATGCTCTTATTGTTTCTTTACACACAATACAGTTGCATTTGGTTATAATTCACGGGCTGTGTAGTGAATTAACAATGACTATTGCAATGAATCAAAACGAGCGCTATTGTTTTGAAAGAAAAAACTAATATCCAGGTTGACGTTGCTAGTATAATATTGCGGTTGCTTGTCATATACATTTTCACCAGCAGATGGGAGCAGATCTTACACAATGCAGCTTTAAGTACAGTAACGAAGTATTTGTACTTCGTTACTTCCCATCTCTGTACACAGTACATAACTAATGGGAGCAGTCCCCTTTCCCACCAAAATTAAACACAGAAAATGTAGTCAATTCAAAGGGCTTTATTGGCATGAAAGTTTCAAGAACATTGTTTTCCAAAGCATCAAAATACAATTTGTCAATATACACACAATATACAGTAATATGAACATTAACACAACATTGATACAACTGGGTGAGGAACAGCCAAACTCAGCTAACAAGGTTGCATATGACCATTAACTGTCAAAAGTCATACAACATGGAAAGACTGAGCACAACAAAACAAGGCAGACAGCAGTTTCCAGATGTCCAAGCTCTCTTGAAGAAGCACATATAAACGGACAACGTTGAGGATGTAGTGGTCAGCCAAAGAATCTTGCTGCAGCTGATGAAAGACACATTATGCCACAATCAGCATCATCCCTTACATTCGGAAGATGTCCAGCAGTGCCATCAGGTCAGAGCTGCAGAAAACAGTCGATCCTTGGTACACCCATCTACTGTCTGGAGAAGTTTGGTCAGAAGTGGCTGTCATGTAAGACTTGGGGCCAAAAAGCCATACCTCCGACATGGAAAAAAGGCTAAGTGACCTGGAAACGAAGGAGCTGGGGTGCAGAAAAATGGTAGCAGGCGCTCTGGACTGATGAGTCAAAATATATATGTGTGTGTATACATTTACACACATTTTGGAATTATATGAGTTCGGGTTATGTGTGTATATATGCATATATGTCCAAATGTGTGTGTTTGTATAATACATATACATGAATGCACGTGTATACATGCATGCATACATACAGGGATGTAGTGGAGGCTAAATGCACGCACCTCCCAAAATTCGTAAATAGCGTTTACCCACCTCCAAAGTGCGTTTATCCACCTCTAAATAGCCTATTTTTCCTAAGCCATTCTAAATTAAGCATATGCCATCTTAGTTTCATATTGTTCTTTATTAGTTTCATAGGTTGTTATACCTAAAACGAAGTCTATCCATATTGCCCTGCATTACAATATTGAGAATGAGAAGATGTCGTCATGACACAGCATCCCGCCCCCCGCCTTCACTATCGCGTCTCATGAAATGAATAGATTTTAAAAATGGATATCCGCCAGTTTTTTAAGCGCCGTCAAGACAGCAACCCTTCTTGATTACAAGCCCTAAGTGAGTGAGCTCGGAAAACAGTACTGCACTTCATGTTTTTGAGGTTAATGTAGTTCACGCATGGTAGATTCATGCCACTGACTCAACAAGCCGTGGCGTTGATTAGGTTACCACTTTCAGACACGAAGTTGCAAGTTGCCTCTACCTTTTCCCATTTGCCCATATTACAAGTAAAATTCAGGAAATATTGTCAGATAAATAACTGGATGTAATTGCCACTGAAAGTTAGTGACAACAAGCTCTCTTTGTAAGTCAGCTAGTTAATGTTATATAAATATTAACCAAATGCGTTTGCGGTGTAGCCTGAAATAGAGTTTAATTAATCATAATTAGCTCACCAATAAAGCCCAATCGAGAGTATAATGTCTTCACAACTAATTGTGGATGATGCTACATGGCTTCAAATACCAGACATAATAAATTCCTTAGAGAAATAACTGGGCTAGTGTAACAGAGTTGTAAACTGCGTTTTATGAATTTCTACAAAATTGATGTGTTGGTTAAGTGTGCATAGCTTTGGAGCCACCTGGTGGGTTAATAGCATAACTGCAGCGGGAACTTTCTTATTGCAAACCGTACACACCTTCAGTAAAGAGAAAAATATTGAAACTGGATGTGGGTGCATGTGAACACTGTCGTTAATGATATGTTTGTATAATGCTTGAAAAACTTTGTTTTACAACGATCAGTAAAATGTAATTTAATTATAAGTCCAACTGACACGGTTTATGGACGTTACAGACACTAATATGCAAAAATAGTAACTTTATCCGTGAATAACATTCTAGTATTATGCCAAACTTATGCTAGCTAGCTAGCCATACATTTGCATCTGGTTAGCTTACAATTGTAATGGTTGTTATAATTTTTCGATGGTAACGGTTCTACTCTTACTACACAGATACAAATGCTGCAGTTATAACACACTGTTGAAGATTGAGTGCTATTGTGATTTTGACACCAGGTAGGCTTTGTTAAGTATGGGGTTCTGTATATTGTTGCAAGATTTTTGTACAACGTCGAATGGCGTGTGTTAGAAACAAAATGGTGTTCCATTTTCCATTTATGAAAATGTGTATTTAGAATGTTTTAGTATTTTTATTGTAAATGTGGAAATAATGCTTTTGCTGTTCTATTTAGAATTTTACAAATGTTATCACTATACAATCACATGTTGGTCTACATTCTAATGGAGAAAAAAAAAATATATATATATATGAGTAAAGTGAAAAATATTGAAACTGGAGATATAAATGCTGCAGTTATAACACACTGTTGAAGATTGTGTGCTATTGTGATTTTGACACCAGACACTAGATTAAAGAGAGAAGCAAAAGCCAGTCTTGAGTGGACATTCCATCCTTCCTGCACCGTAGACCTAACGGGACGAATCCAACACCAATCCACACAGGCACAGAAGGGTTACACTGGTGCCGTGACCCGGATTCAAGATCAGCTTGATGCAGATTGCCGGACCGTGGATGCAGCGTGGATTGCGTTGGAAAAGCTCATGGTGATACTTAATCTGTCCTGGAGTCTAGGTTATGGTCAGGTACTTAAGACAGTTTTCTCCTGTCTAATAGAAGGTGACTGATTGAACTAATTGTATTTACATTTTCGTTTACCTGAGACTGAATCTTAGTTAATAATTTTTTTTATTGTTTTTGTTTTATGTCATAATGGATGGCAACCTTCAGCCACGTTGTAACTCAAATGGTAGTATCTATTGTTTAGGGAGGGGAAGGGGTGTAATGAGTGTTAATTTCCAGTCCAGTGGGTCTGTTGGGAGAGATCTGGGGGCTTCGCCTGTGTTGCCTGCAAGGAGTAGGGGTTCAGGGTCTAGTCAGGGTCCAGCCAGATCACCTGTGGGGCAGATGTCATGGGGTGGCCCACATCACTCAACACCCGGTGGAGAAAATGACACATTTAATCAGCTCAGTGAGATGATTTGCCAATTAGGTTCACAGATAGGGGAGTCTATTGCAGCCACACTTAGGTCAAGTGGCAATATTGGTAGCGTCGACCAGAGTTCTGCTAGTTCTCACAACCAGGCCACTCAGCTTTGCGGCAATGTTACTAGACTCAGTGAGAATGCACAAGTCAATGTCATTGTGAAGTCAGACAAAGAACCTGTTATTTTCAGGGGTGACAACACTGACAAATACACAGTGGTTGAATGGGTTGAGTTGATGAAATCATACTTGAGGAAGCTAAACTATG
>JACXGM010026467.1:0-14860 GCA_016801145.1 Umbra pygmaea
TAGGGTTCTAGTCAGTACTTTAGGCCAGAACTTAAAAGGGCTGACTATTAGGGTTCTAGTCAGAATAAGTGCTCTACATGTTGAACAGAGAACCTTTTTTCAGTGACTCATATCTTTGGCATGGAAAAAAGTCACACACTTCAGAACAGTCTCTGTAAGCAGTTTGTTGCTCCCTATAGACTTCCAGTCATTGGGCTAACACTACTTAGCATTGTCACATAATACTTTCTTTAACTTCATTTATATGTAGAGACTTGGAATACGATATGCACAAGTTCCTCTTACTCTGGGAAAGTTCATGAAGGGTTTCAATTCCAGGAGAGGTGTGAGGTTATAACTGTTCATAGAGGCTGTTCATAGAGGTTATAACTGTTCATAGAGGCTGTTCATAGAGGTTATAACTGTTCATAGAGGCTGCGTATGAATCCTGAGGTGGCGAAGTGCAAGTTGTATGAATACAGGTGTCCCTTTCCTTCAATAACATGAGTAAAATGCCAGCTAGCTGGTGCCAGACTCCTGCCACAACTAGATCCCTCCCTCAACCAGACTCCTCCCACAACTAGATCCCTCCCTCAACCAGACTCCTCCCACAACTAGATCCCTCCCTCAACCAGACTCCTCCCACAACTAGATCCCTCCCTCAACCAGACTCCTCCCAGAAATAGATCCCTCCCTCAACCAGACTCCTCCCTAAACCGCTGGTTCATCTGTTTTAGCCTCTCAGAAGCGTCTGTCTATTATTAAGTCCCTTAATGAAAAGAACAGATCAACACAGGTACCAAATACAAATATCCAGTTAGTGAGCTGAGTTGGACGTTCTTGTATTCTCCCAGTCTAAGCACTCACACAAACAGACACTGAAGCGGTTTCTTTCACCAGTTTGCTCTCCATCCACCACAAGTTCATGAGATTTCTCCTCAATACTCATTAGTGATTCATTCCAGAGTTACAAATAACTTCCTTTCCCTAAAGCAGCAGTCTATTGCCAAGCAACCCTGGAGGGCGGGGGGTACTGGAGTCTCAGCCCATGTGGGCGGTGACCTGTGAAGCCCCTCCTCCTGACTGACTGCCAGCCAATCCCAGCGTCCGAGAGTCAAACAGGAAGTTGGCCTGTTGGCCCGCACTAAACATGCCAAGATTGTCCGTCAGGCTTCCACTGGAGGCGGAGCCGAGAAAAGGGTTCTGATTGGCTACGGCAGCGGCCATCTTATCTGGACTAGCTGCGAGGCGGGGGGATGAGGGAAACGTGTAGCCATAGAGACCATAAGGAGGGGAGTGGAGCCGGAGACTTCCATAGCCCTGGGGGGCGGGGTTTTGTAGGTAGCCAATCTGAGAGGCCGGGAGCGATACGGTGCAGAATCCTTCGCTGTCATAGGCAGACGAACCTCTTGACGAAGGTGAGGGGAAGGGCTCAGAGGAGTTGCCATAGCGATGAAGAGGGTGTGCGTGCGTCGGACGACTGCAGGTGTACTCCGGGGGGGGGGGGGGGCACATCTGGAAGGGGGCGGAGCAAGGGGAGGAAGAGAGCAGGTGAGAGGTTCCAACACCTCCATGGGTCCCAGGAAGACCTGCAGACACAGCAGTCAGTCATTCAGGGGACCGTCTTATTCATAGTCATGGTAAAGTACAATGCAGGGTGTGGTGTTATATTTATGGGGAGGTTTCGGTTCCAGAAATGTTCTTACCTTGTTTCATTCCAGGAATGTCTTCAAAAGTCAGGCTGCGAAGCGATGGACGCCAGAATGCATACGACTCAACCAACGCTTCTAAACCCATCCTGCAACACACAGACATCACAGACAGACAGTCAGATAAACAATGCCTCTAACCACTCCCATAAACAATGCCTCTAACCACTCCCATAAACAATGCCTCAAACCACTCCCATAAACAATGCCTCTAACCACTCCCATAAACAATGCCTCTAACCACTCCCATAAACATTACCTCTAACCACTCCCATAAACAATGCCTCTAACCACTCCCATAAACAATGCCTCTAACCACTCCCATAAACAATGCCTCTAACCACTCCCATAAACAATGCCTCTAACCACTCCCATAAACAATGCCTCTAACCACTCCCATAAACAATGCCTCTAACCACTCCCATAAACAATGCCTCTAACCATTTCCAGCAGGCTTTGAAGCAATTAAATTTTCTGGCCAAATGGCGGCCATTTTAGCACCCAGCAAGCCTCTGTGGAGTCTATGGAGATGGCAGGTAATGAGGGACATTAACGCAGCTGTGCGATTGGCTGCAAACAGTTCTGCACACCGAGGTAATGACTTTCACACAGCTTTAACAACCAATCACATCACAAGGAGCAGGAAGCTACAGGATCCGTTTTATGAGGTGGGGCTCACCTCGCCCCGCCCTCCAGTACCTCCACCTACAACACCCCCTCCTCCATGTTCCGCCAAGTCACCAGTCATCCCCCCTTTAATTTCCCCCTTCTCTCTCCCTTCGCGACCTCAGTAGTGGCTGCTGTGGTATGCAGGGTGTGTGTGTGTGTGTGTGTGTGTGTGTGTGTGTGTGTGTGTGTACTCGTAACATGAGTGTTCTGTTACCCCTTGTTAGTGTGAGGATAAAATCCCCTGCGGGGTCGTAACCATGGTGGTAATTTAGACAAGCTGCCCACAGCCTCTCTGATTGGTGGAGCCTTCAGCTTATCACAGAACAGCTTATTTAGCAAGCTGTCTAACTCTTCCTGTCTAGAGGTCCGCTTCCTGGCTACACTCTCTAGCCTCTCCTGCTCTCTCTACTTCTATACATACCTATATCCCCCTCTCTCTTTCTTGTTTATGCTCTTTACATCTCATTTTTCCTCTCCCTCACTAACCCTCAACAGGTCCTCATCGATGGCTGCTCTAAGCCCCGCCCCCTGCAGTACTTCCTTCCTCTAATGGTTTTTCGTGTCTCAGGGGAGCGTCCATTTCAGGACTGGAGCTTTTTATGGCCCTGTGGTTTTACTACCCTGTTTATACAGTATAATGTAAAAACTTTATAATATGCTTAAAAATACAGTGCATTGTGATTGTTTGCACTTTGCATATTTTGTTGTCTCAAATTTATTTATTTTTTAAGTATTAACAAAACACTAAATTTTTTACTCTGGCATAATTTCATACATGTGTATGTTTGTACCAGTACACAGATCAAACTTTCATCAAGATAGTTGAGGACAGTTTTGGTTTAAATCCACTTGTGTCATAGTAACAGTAAATGTATGGAAGCTAGTGTAATTTTTATGATGTTATATATATATATATATAAAACTTGTTTTATGACTGTAATTAAATGTTTAAATATAATTTGATATCGTTATTTTTAGGAATATAACTATAATGGATGCACTTGAACATACAGTATTAGATACATTATGAGAAGAAATGATAATGGGCCATGGCAGTTTAAAATAAATGCTTATTTTGCGGCCTGCAAATTGATTAGAAAAATAAAAACTTGGTCCTTGAAATCTGTTAGCATTTGTGGACCAATCAGATCCAGAACAGTTTTAAAGTGCAGTAATAATAACATTCCATTCATGGAAGGCATTTCAGAAAGAACTATTAATGCTTGGTTGTTTTCATTTGTAATAGTGTTTAAAATTGCCACTCTATAAAAAATGTGTAATAATGGGCGTCATGGAAACCAAAAAACCATCTAAACCAATAACAGACTGTAACGTAATGTAATGTGACAAACACACATACACAAGGCTCCTTTCTCTATTACTATCAATTATGGTGTTGAAGTACTCACCGGTTTCTACCGGAGTCTCTGAAGCCTTTAGCAAAGGGGTTCCTGTCAATCTTAAGCCTCGTGATCTAAACAAAAGAACAAAACAATAGCAGTTACAACACAATGGCAACTACATTTGCAGTCAGATTGTAAAAAAATATATATGTTTTGATAAAACTCAACGAATACATCAAATGACTAGTCTGGGAATGATCTTTAAATATATTTAAAGAAATAACATTATTTATATATTTCACAACCACAAGTTGGCTATATGGTGATTAGGTTAGCCAAATAGCAATAGACTACGTGTTCATGTCCATGTCGGTGTGTAGACAGTGACTGTGCATGTGTGACCTTTATCGACCTTTATCCTAAAATGCCAATAAACACAACTACCAGAGACCAGTTAGAAAATATTACAAACCAGTTAACCAAGTATAGATTATTAGAGCCCAGTAGAAATTACTTAAGTTGTTTCAAATATAGACCAGCTGAAACTATCATAGAGCAGTAGAAGGCAAAAAATGTGAGTAAAGACCAAAGGAGAAACACTGAAGGTCAGGACAGACCTGTATGGACCAGAGCACAAGTTGAGATCATTAGAAACTAAGAGAAACTAGCAGAGATAAGTGCAGACCAGCAAGCACATCTTAGGAAGTAATAGTAAAGACCATGAGTAAAGCATGGAGAGATGAGTAAAGCATGGAAAACATGGGAGGATATCTTTAAAGACCAGTGGAGTCTAAATAAATGTAGAGACAGGTGGACAATAATAAACACTTGTACAGACTGCTGCTCAACTGGTTAGAATCAAAGGCTGTAATTGGTCAGAACTGCTTCCTCGAAATGACTTAATGCTCGGACAAAATGTCTGCTGGGAATTATCCAAGCATTTTCCAGACTGCACCTTAGAACCTCACAATGTTCTCTCTTCTTCCTTGTTTTTCTCCTGTCCCTCTCCACCGCTCTCTTTTAGTCTGTCTGGTGTTTATAATTGAGGTTTACTCTAAGTCTCCCCTGTCACGGGCCTCAATGTGCTGTGAGCTGTTGGGAGCCATGGTTGAAACAAACGGGTTTGGTTGTGTGAATGTTTGTTACTAAAGTTTGAATGTTACCTGTTGGTTCTGGTATGCTGTAACAGTGGTAAAGATTGTCTCTGGGAAGCTGCTGGTTCTCGTTCCGTCTCCCTGGGGAACCGCTCTGACCGGAGATAAATCTTCGCCACACTCTTTCGGAATCACATGCACTCGTGGCTGGTACTTGTGCATGGAGTGAAGGATTATCTGAACACACACGAACAACAAAAAATACCAAAACACAAACACAGCTCAGTTAGAGCAGACATACAAAACAATGGGGCCAACCTATTCCACATAAAACGCACCAACCTGCATCCTTTCACTTAGACACACACTCGCGTAGCCACGTATGTATATACACACGTCGGTTCCTCTTTAAAGGCCAGTAAAACAAACGGGTTTTTCCAACCTACATTGTCTCCATTTAATTTTAACATAATAATAAACATTTCGTAAAATAATATAATTCGAGAACAATTACCAATGTCTTTTAAAGATATAGCCTATAATACGCATGTCGAGCGTTTACAATTTTCACTAAAGCTTTACGATCCAGATTTATTTGATTAATAATAATGGTCACAGTAAAAAGTGCAAGAAATGCCTTCCTTCCATAATTTTCTCTCGCCAGAACTGTCACTGACTAAATGTATACTGTCTCACGAAATATATTTGTACGATTAAACAGGGTGTTCCTGGTTAACAAAACGACCGCTAACGTTAAATCTCTGTCATTTTGAACAAGACAGTTAACCATAATTTCTCATCCTCCCCGCATCATTCTCAATTATAATTGGGCAAATATTTGCTGTATTGGTTGTCTTAATCAACCTGTCTGGTTAAATATTGTTAAAATTGCAAAAAGTTAAAACAAATTACTCCAACTGTTTATGTTATATAGCTTAGTTTATTATTGCATCAGTAAATATAGAATTCTATTTAACCTAATATTCCTTTTATCTATTCGTATTAACGATGAGTTACGTGTTTTTTTACTCATCCATATGATACTGTATGTGTGTGTTTTGGTAACTCACGTGTCCCTGATCGTCCAGCTCGTTATTGGTCAGTTTGAGCTTGTCGAAACTGATCACCTGACGCATCCACGTCTCACCCGAAGCAGGGGAGTCAGGGTGGATGTACACTCGTGGAGGCACGGGAGAGTCTGCGTTTCCCGCCACCATCCACTTGGAGCTGTGATACACATACCTAGAGAAAGCAAAAGAGAGAAAGAAGAAGAAAAGAAATTAAGTGTGTTGTTTTGTTCCTTTTATTGTAACATTTGGTAGTTGACCCTCAGAGTTGTCAGGTTGTGGGGTTAAATGTTCAAAAGGCGTGTTCATCTTCCCAAATGGCACGAGGACATCATTATCTCTGACAGACAACCCTTCCCAACCAACCTTTGTGCGGGTGGGTCAGTTCAATTGCCACCAATAAAAACTTTCATGGGTTTATGCTAAATTCAATATTGTACAAAAACTTTGTAGTCTGAAAATTCAAATAATCTATTTTAATGTTTCACTAAACAAAATAAATTCTTCGATCATAATATAAAATATGCCTAGTAGTAGACGTAATAATGTTAGTAAAACGGTAGTGTTTGTATTACTGTTTGTGTGTATAAAATGGGAATAGCCCTACAATACGCGCATAAAAAACGTGGTTTGGAATACAATGTGCACATATAAAGAAAAAAGTTGTTTTTCTCTGTATAATTTACATTAAACATATTATTTAATGTTTCTAACCTGTATCGTTTGTTGTCCACCGGGATAATGTCCATAGCGATGTAATACTGCTGGTGTGGGTCCAGACCTGATATCTTCACGCGCATTGCAGGGAACATCCGCCTGCGCGGGAGTGGAGGGACGTACATTTCATTGCATTATAGGCTAACTATATAAATATAATCGGCCATCTTAAATAGCAGTCCAAATCACTAAATAGGAAGATAAATCAATAACATCCAGCATAAACATCTTTACAATTACTCACAATGACTTTGTGTAGGTTATAGGCTATATCAGCTTTTTACCCTAATGTAGCCTATCCCACTGATTATTTTACCAGGGAAGTTCACTAAGAGCCCATTCGTATTAACAGCAACAAGGGATCAAATAGGGTTAACTGTCCTGCTCACGGCCAGAACGACAGTTTTCACCTTGGCTGTCTGGGATTCGAACCACGGTCCTTATGGACACCAGATGCCCTAACCATTAGGCGAACTTGCCGCCCCAGAAAAATGTTTTGGCCTAAGTCTGGTAAAAACAATACATTTTGCATGACAGGTAGGATGGGATAAATTATCTAAAATATTTGTAATTAAATAAATATGATGGTATACAATTTATTATAACGTATAACGTTATTTTTTATATTATTATTTATAGCTTTAGTAAATGTATGTTGTTTAAGCGCTACATCAAAACTATGGATACGATATTTTCTTTCAAATTTTCATTTGAAATTTTCTATAATAAATACAAAATATATATATCCTGCCTTTTCTAAAACATCTGCTCATCCGTTCAGATATTTTAAAATGTGTTAATATGATAAGGCTTATTTATTGTTGTCACCTTCCCGCCTTTGTGATAATCATCTCGGTACCGATCTCATGAAACCGTTTCCACAGGTCAGAGCCCTGCAGGTCCACGCGCATCTCCTCTCCCGGAACCGTTACCGGGGGCGCGCGCTGTTCCAGGGCCTCGATATGCGGGCTCTCCAATAGCACATCACAGCTCTCCACTGTGGAAAGACAGTCAAACGCTTGTGTTAGTTTAAAAATCGAGTATAATCGACTAACATAGGCCTACTGAATGGTCAAGTGACTGTGGTATGCCTATTATTTAGCCTGTATTCACTACTCATTTGAGGTGACAATAGAAAAAGTGTGAGCCAGTCTGAGAGAGAGGGGGAGGGAGGAGGGGGAGAGAGAAAGAAAATGTGTGTGTTTGTGTGACAGTGTGCCAATGGGCCTATTAGATATTATCGTGGCTCTTTAAAATAGTTGGTAGCCAAGCGGACCGTGTCTGTTCCGCTCCTCTAGAAAAAGGCCTGTCCAGGCTAAGTTGCCTGTCTGGCTGTTCACGCAAACTACAGTCTAATTATAAAAAATAATATGGTTCTGTGAGTCTGATCACTGTTAAGGGATGAATTATTTGGAAAAGTAAATAAATTATTTTCCAGTTCCAAATAGGCCTACAGTATAATTTATTCGCTGTAATGAATAGGATTTCAGTCAGCATATACAGGCCTCATTATTGACATAGTCCATATAGCCTACTCCCAGAGCAGAAAAACGATTCCTGACAGTTATATCACTGAGCTAATGTGGTACATCTTTATTAATATTTGTGTTATTTTAGCATTGGACAGTTTACTGTGTGTCTGTGTTTTTAAAACCCGTATAATCCCGGTTTATATAATAGTTCTCGGTTCGACGGCCATTTTCTTGTTGGTAGCAGCTCCCTAATTGGAGTGTTTATGATTCTAACAAGACTCATAAAGCGGCCGATTAGTTACAGTCATAGATTTCTATTTACTAGACCAATAACCGGATATTATATCCGATCTTTACAGTAGCGTTGTGACCCTATTACAACATTATTTTTTAATCATTACGAATGAACACCAACAATTGATGTATGTATGATAACACCTTAAATGTTGCTTTTTATTTTAGATTAGTCCAAACTTTCGTAAATCAATAGGGTAATGACTAGCTCTGTTGAAACTTAAGAAAACATACCTCCATCAAAAACACAGGTACTAGCTAATCTAAGTTGTATTTTTATCAAGCTGTTTTTATAATTAACTTTGGTTGTTGAAGGTTATAGTGATTACATTGTGTTTAATTCCTGCAGTAGACTACTTTTTATGGTCATAGTAGGTTCAGAAACGTTCTTGCGTTGGGCCATTGGTAATAAAACAACCAACAACTAGGCTACCCCTATATAAATACACTACCCCTATATAAATCAACTACTCTATAAATCAGGTTAAAAAGACAATGACACCTATTATTGGAGGTATTTTGCTAGTTCTGCTTCGGAATAATTTAAGCATAATAATGTTTGCTGTTGGGACCTTGTCTGATTGAGAGGAGCTGCAGTGGCAGCCGTGTTTCAGTAGTGTGTTAGCGGATGCTTTCCTGTCTCAGACTAGCCGTGAGTGTTATTTTAACTTATCCACGGTTGTTACCGGTCCATGGAAACGGTCATTACTTACGCGAGCCATCACTAACACACTCTATCTCGCTGCCCGGGTCGCTGCCGCGCTCGCAATCCACACCATCCTCTCTCTTCGCACCGGTTCCGGCCAGCTTCAACAGTTCAGTGTCCCCTTCCAGACAGCACACCCCGGTCTCATCCTCCGAGAACTTTCGTCTTTTTTCCGCCCCGATCAGAGCTTCCACTGAGAACGCGTGCGCCTTGACGCTCAGAGTGCACGGGGAACGGCGTTTCTCCGCCATTCCACCTAACGACAGGAGTTAGACAGAAGAGTCGCACTAAACAAAAGTGAAAAGTTAACAGAAAAGGAGTCCACGATATTCGTATCCCGTGGCCGGTGCTCAGTGTTATGGTTCTTAGAACGCTCCTCTCATAGTTAGGCTACAAGACCGATTCAAAAATGAGCACGAACATTTCTGTCCTATTGTTCCAAAAACATAAACTTCCTCTCTTGTCCGCAGCAGTATACGTGAGCTGCAAGTCAAATAAAACCTCCGTGCGGACGACACTGGTCCGGTTCGGGAAAGTGTCAATAAAGTTGAGGGGTACTTGGAGGCTGGGCAGCCAGCTGTCAATCATCCTGCCTCCTTGCCAATAGGAGCCCTGCTTTCATTGAATTGCCGCCTCCTAATGCTGTCCCGTGCCGCCTATGTGGTAAATGGCAAAGGGTGCTCGTGAATGAATTATGGACCCGGTGCAGAGCGAGCATTCTCACACCCCTGCCCGAAATGCTCTGAATGTTTGTACGTTCACCTAAACACGGAAGCCCCCCAAGGCAGATATACAGCGAGCATCGAACCGGTTTACTAAAGACTAAAAATCACTCTTTAAAGAGATACCTTATTGACTATTGTCTCAGTGGTGAACATTCATGGAGAACAATGAAACTTTCCAATTATTTAGGAAATTCCATTATTTATTTAAATTTAACAAGGCATTAATTCAAATATCATTTAGGATATGCTGTTCATTAAATTAGGTGCATATTTTAGCCTAACTATAAAACAGTAGCCTATATAAACATTGCATTTCCACACTTATCAGCTTTATAATGGTGATCAGTGTTGAACCGCGCTCTGATGTGTTTTACGACTTAAACACGGTATAACATGGACTACCTATAGGGCTCAAGCTTACCGCCTTTTCCTCGGGGGTTTGGAAATATCCCTCGCCCTGCCGAAGACGTGTAAATTAGCGTGTGGTCATGCGGGAATGCGTGTCCGCAAAGGCCCGTGCATGTGAAGACATATGGAGCAAGCCTATAAATAAACAAGCCCGAGGACAGCCCCGCAGCTTTGCTTTCACTCCCGCGCAATGTACACAACTCCTGGGGAAATATTATAAGCAACGCGTCATATTCGTTTATTGACGTAAAAGTAATGTAAATGACGAGTTGTTGCGGAAAATACTGCTGTCATATTCTCCCCATTATCAGATGAAATCGCAGCAAAGTCCGCTTACCTGCGTGAAGTAATTCCTTGGCCTATATATAGGCCAAAGGCTTAGATTTGAAGATCTCATCCTGAGATCCCAAAAGCTTCATTTGAAACAGAAGATAAACTATTCGAACAAGTCCTAATGTTCAAGACATAAAAAATATCAGGATTTTTTTCTTTCATTTTTCTAAGTAATGAGTCACAATTACCATGGCAGCTTGGTTTGCTACAGTCGACGGATTAGATTTGCTATAATTTCATACAGCCTTTTGACTATAGACCACACAAATCAAATAATATTTAACTAAACTATTTGGCCTACATTGTTAATGTAATTTATAATTAATTATTTGAATTGTATTATAATTTGCTGGCTTTTACAATTCAAATTATTTATCAATAACAATCATCTCTGTTTATATGTGCAGACTGTATATGGGTTGTTACTCCCCGGTCACCCTTATGTCTTAGTGTTAACATAATTTTATGTGTTAAATACAATGCTGAGCCATGGCTCAATATTTTTACTGTTCATGCAATTACATCTGCGTCTCCACATGTGACAAACTTCATACCATACACATCATATTCAAATAATTTTCATAAAGAACAACGAGTAGCCTAAATAAATATATTTAAATAAAAGCGAAGCATATGTTTTTAAAAGGAAAATGCATAGCAAAATGGAAAAATCAAATGAAGTGCTTATACTTATTATTTTCCATACTATATCAACTCTTTAGTTTTCTGTAATTTTACTCTAAAATAATAATAGCTCTCACCCTTCCATATTATTTATTCATATTGTGGGGATATATTAAAGGCTGTATACCCTATGGTTTATTTTATTTGTATGTTATTACTTGTATTTTAGGCTAAATTAGAATGTAAAATATTATTTACATAGCTTATTGTAGCTAGGCCGATAGCGTTTTAAATATAATTGTTTATAATAACCTTTAGAAATATGATATTTATTTAAATAATCAAATATAAAAGCCTCTTATTTTCATATTACTTTTTGAAGTAATTGAATCTAGCTAAATGTCAATTCAAATAAAAAATACAAATATGTTTAGCATTTTGTTTATAGAATTTGCAACATATTTAAAGTGTATTTGTATAGACATTGGCAAAATATGTAATAGTGTAGGCCTACAGTTCAATATTTTCTTTCTCTTTTTTTTACAATAACATTAATTGTTAGCTATACTTTCCTTTATGTTTCGTTGAATTTCGTTGCTTTAAATTGTGAATAGACGAAATAAATTGTCAATGTTCTAAATGTATATTTTTCTGTTAGACGGATGAGTGATGGAATAGTGATGCTGTGATACAACCGTCAGGCTGCCTTTAATTTTACTCTATTGTGTGCGTGTGTGACTTTGTGTTCTTAAATTAATTGAAAATGCGTGTTTGCTCTTTGGGTAACACCGTTGACAGCTCAGAAAAAGCACGAAACAGTCTCCTTACGGCTTAAGCCACCTGCGATCAGCACCAGCCTGTATCCAGGTGGGACTATCCTCGCGTCGCTAGCAGGGAGTTATGAGTGGGAGTGGGTGAGACTTCTGACACAGAACAGAGCCACGAGCCACACAGAGACGCCCCTCCTCCACTTTGCCGGACAATGCCCACGGGTTGTAGGGGCTCGGGCGGTTGTTATTGTACCGGCAGATACAGAGTTATTCTCGAGGCCTAATCTAAAACAAATGTTTTACTTGATTACATTTAGTTTAATTAGGCTATTTCTCCTCTATCTAATAGATATGCAAATTTAAGCTATAGAGCCGAAGACATTCTAATTAAGAGAAAAGAATCGTAGGTTAGGGTTAGAACATTTCAACACTAATATAAAGAGTCAAGGAACTTTATTGTAACCCACGGGCGCGTACGCGCACACACGTGAGCGCTATAGCTTTCATGGCAGACACATTATGGATACTGTTTCAGTCCATCAAACAAAACTGGCAGAAGAGGGAGGGAGGGATAGAGCAAAATGAAGAATAATATGGGAGGAGGAAGAGAAGACAGAGAGACATTGTCCCGTTATCTGTATATTATGTGCCAGAGAGACATTGTCCGTTATCTGTATATTATGTGCCAGAGAGACATTGCCAAGCCAAATTTGAAAAAATTAGTTGCTAATATTATTCACCCTTACAGTGAACAATCAGATAATTATGCAAATATTGAAATGGATTTGACTTTCTTGGTTTAATTAAAGCATCAAAGCATAATTAACGTTTTAGTTTCTATTTTCACTGATGGACAGATGGGCTGGCAGTACACACAGTTGTAGCCCAACACTATACCAACAGTCAGAATCTACCAACAGTCATGTTCTAACCTATCCTTGCACTAACAGTCTGGTTCTAGCTTAGCATCGCACCAACAGTCAAGTTCTAGCCCAGCCTTTCACCAACAGTCAGGTTCTAGCAGTCAGGTCCTAGCCCAGCATTGCCCCAATAGTTGGGTTCTAGCCCAGCCTTTTGGAAACAGTCAGGTTCTAGCTGAGCCTTGCAGAAACAGCCAGGTTCTAGCCCAGCCTTGCACCAACAGTCAGGGTCTAGCCCATCCTTGCATGAACAGTCAGGTTCTAGCCCAGCTTGGCAGAAACGGTCAGGTCCTCGCCCAGTCTTGCACCAACAGTCAGGTTCTAGCTCAGCATTGCAACAACAGTCAGGTCTATGCCCAGTGTTGCACCAACAGTCAGGTCCTTGCACCAAGAATCAGGTTCCAGCCCCGTGTTGCACCAGCAGTCAGGTCTTCGCCCAGTGTTGCACCAACAGTCATATTCTAGCCCAGCGTTGCACCAACGGTCAGGTCCTACCCTGGCCTTGCACCAAGTTCAAGTTTAATTTATTTGTCACGTGCACAGAAACATAGCTGTATTGCTCTCTGAGCTGGTTGGCTTAGAGAGAAGCCTTGTGTTTGGGTAGTGTGTGTGTTTTGGTTTAACAGATAGTATTAGAACCAGAAGTCTTCACAAGGATAGTAACCTTTTGCCGGTCCCCATATGGACAAAGTAAATTTCTGATTTAGGGGTTATGTTTAGGGCCAAGGCTACAATTAGGTTTAGGGTTTCAATGTAGGGTACTTTCAGGTTCAGGCATTCCAGGTTAGGATTAGGGTTGAGTTTTGGCATTAAAGGAAGGACAAGTTTAGGCATAAATGTTATGATATTGAGGTTAAGGCTAGGTTGTGTGAGGTTAGGGTTAGATTAAGGTTAGGTTAAGGTTAGGATTAGGGCTAAGGTTAGGGTTAAGTTTAGGTAATATGGATTTTTATGTTTTCTGGTCCCCACAAGGTTAGCTGTGTGTGTGTTTGAAGGTGTGTGTGTGTGTGTGTGAGGTTGTGGAATAGAGGCTGTGTGTTTATTAAACAGCTGTGGAACGTGAAGCAGCATAGCTCTTTGCCATAATTGCACACTAAGCTTTGAAGGCTGATTGGGTCTACCAGCTGAAGCAGAGGAGTCTGGGTAATATACTGTTAACAGTTATTTAGCGCCTGCTAATGGGTACAAGGAGCTGCGCCAGGGCTTTTATAGAGGAAGTGGCAGTACGGGGAGTAGAGAGCAAGCTGACGATGTGATGGGGGCTTGGGTAACGGAATATAGAAGACCAACTCTGCTCCTCCAGATCTTTGCCGGCACTGAGATCCCTGGTTCAGGGCAAATCCTTCTAAACTTGAGCGATGAAAGGATTAATTGGATTAGTGTGGGTCAGATGGCTCAGTGGTTAGGGAGTTGGATTAGTAATCAGAAGGTTGCTGGTTTGATTCCCGGCTGTACCAAATGTCATTGCGTCCCTGGGCAAGGAACTTCACCCTAAGTCTCTCCAGGGAGAATGTCCCTGTACTTACTGTAGTTTGCTCTGGTTAAGAGCCTCTGGTATATTACTAAAAATCGAAATTTGGTATTCATATATAATATAAAAATAATTACAAAAGCTGCAGTTTTGGAGATGCTCTGACCCAGTCACTCAAATCCTTACAACAGCAAATTTTTCAACTTTGAGGACAAAATGAAGAAGCAGGAACAATAGGCAAGCTTATGGATTTGAGTGACTTTGACAAGGGCCAAAATGTGATGGCTAGATGACCGGGTCAGATCATCTCCAAAACGGCAGCTCTTGTGGTGTTTTCCCGGTCGGCAGTGGTCAGTATTTAACAATCAATCAATCAAATTTATTTTATAAAGCCCTTTTTACAACAGCAGTTGTCACAAAGTGCTTTGACAGACACCCGGCCCGAGACCCCCAAAAGCAAGCAACACAAGTGATGCACAGTGGCTAGGAAAAACTCCCTAGTAGGAGGGACCTAGGAAGAAACCTAGAGAGAGGCCAGACTCAAGGGGGTGGCCAGTCC
>JACXGM010026468.1:0-14860 GCA_016801145.1 Umbra pygmaea
TTGAGTGAGACTGCTGCCTGCTGAACAGAGGGTCGCAGGAAGAAGGATCTGAAGTGCCAGTGTTTCGGCTACAAAAACCCGCCGAACTGATCCGAAACCAGCCCAATTTATATCCACCCGCCCAAAGCCTTTTTTGCCCGCAAAAAATAATGCAAAACCGCCCAATTGGGCGGGAAACCGCCCAATCTGGCAACCCTGAAGGAAAGGTGCGCAGGACCTGGTGTACGACCGGTTTTATACATTTGAATATTTCTATGCGTAGGTACTTTTCCAGTTTTGGCCGTACGCCATCTTCTGGTATGTAAGCTGCGCAATCTTTTATACATGAGGCCCCAGGAGTGGCCTACCCAGTGACTAGATCTCAACCCCATAGAAAATCTTTGGAGGGGGTTGAAATTCTGTGTTGCCCAGCTATAGCCCCAAAACATCACTGTTCTAGAGGGGAACTACATGGAGAAATGGTTCGGGGGGGATGAAAAATATAAATATTTAGTGATATATTGAAGGATACAGCATTTATACTGTTTTTTTCTCTTTCTGTTGAAATCTTTATAAATAAAAACATTTTTAAAAAAATGTTTTCAAATAGGCGAAAGTGTGCAGTGGTAATCTGAATACATGGAAAAAGACCCTTGTTGAATATGGGGTGAAGCGTTCTTAACAGTTTACTAGAAAACCATTTTGGATTTAAGTAAGTCTTCTTTAAGATTGATGCCTTTAATGAGAGATCCATGCTTTAATGTACAATAATGTCTGCCCTCCATATTTATTTTCATTACATAGATAGGCTATTTTAATTTTGTCTGGCTTGCCATTCTAGATAAGAGTAAATCGTTTTTTCTCATATAAACAGCATTTCACTGGGTGTAGGCAATACCATAAGCAAATAGGTATACTGTGATATAAATACAAATAGATACAGATGCTGTCCTTTCCAAGGTAGTAATACCTTACACATTTTTGCTAGCTTTCTATAAAAATAGTCTTGGATAAAACTTGGTTTTTTATTCAGTATATGTATGCAAGGTATGTTCACATTCCCATCAGACATTTTATTGGTAAACTACATGGCAAAGTAAATGCTGAGTCTTTTAGTGCTTCAATACATAATATACTGTATTTCTACATAACTTGATTGACCTATTAAAAACTGTTATGCATGCTGAATTTCAACCTCTTGATGGATTTAGCTGGGATCCCGTGTAAAAGAACTGTGTCATTCTATAGAAAATACTTCCTAGTAGTCTTTTTGCTTATTTTAGAACAGACCTTCTACTATAACATCACGTTTGCCTTGCTGACATTTGTGATTTGTGTATGATTTTTTCCCCATCTTTCTCCCTTTCCCATTTTCTACTGACCCTGCCTTGTTGGCATCTATGCAACTCCTTGGACAGTTGCGGGATGGCGAGGAGTGTGCACATGTTTCTTCCAACCACATTCAAAAATGTTTTATTTTTCTAAGAACAAAGGAATCATCTGTACACACTTTTTAAAGGTTTCATAAAGACCCATGTTTGATGAACTGCCATGAAGTTACATGAAATCTTTTTTGGCGTTCCAAGTTACACTGAATATGGTTCTGTAAAGGCCTTGCCTATAAAGGTTCTTAGCGAGATTCATGCATAAAAGCAAAGTAATGGCTCAATAGCTAATAATGTCCAATAGAATCAACAAATTACTTTTACTTATTTTGATGGATAAATTTACTTACACTTCATTATGTAATTATATGGACTGTACTACGTGTAACATCGAACATCACAGCCCCACAGCAACACTGATGGATAAATTTACTTACACTTCATTATGTAATTATATGGACTGTACTACGTGTAACATTGAACATCTCAGCCCCACAGCAGCACTCACTGCCTATCACCAGTATTGCTCCAGATCCAAACAGCCATGAAAGCCACCCCAGTCACAAGAACGCAATCACTGGAATATTGATCACCTGTTTTCACTCTGGTCTGTATATAAGCACTCACTACTCATTTCACTACTCATGTCCTCTCTGCGAGGTATTCTGTCCTACTGAGCATTTATCTATTGTGATTACTGTTTCTGGCCTGACCTACTTTTGTATTTCGGACATTGGATTTTCTATTTGCCCGTGGTACCTTTGCTTTGATCGTGCTCTGACCATTGTGTGTAAGATTGATCTGTCCTAGAACCCGAGCCCGTGTACCAACCCTGCTAGTCTGAGAACCCATCCTGTGTATCGTCCTTGCCTGTCTGAGAGCCTTCCTATGTACCGATCTTGCCTGAGAGAGAAACCACTAACGTGTACTGACCTTGCCTGAGAGAGAAACCAGTACCGTGTACAGATCAAGCCTGTTCCAGACCTAGCCCAGGATATCCTCTTTCACCCATTCTGTCACGTACTATTGGCACTTGGATTTCATTGCATATCATTCTAAGATCTCTGCCCAGTATACTGAATAGTATATTTAAATTGAACAAATACCTTTGGTGGTACACCTCCTGTCCAGACCTTATACGTTACACAATGTCTAATCAAATTCACTAATACAATTAATTAAAAAATGCACTTCAATCTGTTTGTGTAATTCACCCTTTCAAATTTTTATGTAATTTCAAAGATTGGTTGGTTATGTACAGCAAATTGATCCTGCTCAACACATGATCTGCATACAGTACTTTAGTTAAACATTTTTTTTTACATTCTACTTCTTCAAAATTAGGTGAAACATTTTAACTGGCTTATCTGTGAAGAATGTAAGGTCAATTTTCTTTTTATAGCCTAATAAATGATCAAACCATAGAACAGCATGGGTTTGTTGATATTATAATTGTTTTATATGCTACTGTTATATAATACCTTAAACAAACAAAACAATACTCGTCATGTAATTCATCCATCTTTGGACCATTTTACAACACAGTATGTGAGATGCTGTTGATTGCTGGATGTAGTGATATCTTGCTATTGAGAAAATTTTAGTATGCTATTGAGGTTGAGTGGCAACAGTATTTGGCGGTTAAATGAAGTGTGGAAGGCCTGGTGGTTCTGGTGTTCACCATCTTTTCTGGATTTCCAAGTTACACCGAATATGTTTTTCTAAACACATTGCCTATGAAGGTTCTTTATATATCACTAAAAGATGGGTTGTTAATTTACCCAAATTTGAATCCCTATAGCATCACTCTGAAGAACCATACTTTGTTCTAACTTGAACCAACATTTAAGAATGTAGATTTATAAATAAAAACTTGACAACATTTTAGATATTTCATGTAGACTTTAGTGGTCCCACAGTTATCATTGCCTCTCTTCTGAGTAGCTTCTTGGCTGATTCCTTGAACTCCTCTGTCTTCAGGACATAGACGATGGGGTTAAGCATGGCTGGAAGCACCGTGGTCAGAGTAAGGTTGATGATGCTGATGTTGGCAGGTATGAAATAGAAGAAAAGGTAGGTGATGATAACAGGCAGATAGAACATGGCCACTAGTATCAGATGTGATGTGCAAGTCTTCATAGCTCTGATTCTAAAGACAGTGGGAGGGGAAACAGTGTATCAGTACAGGGAATATCTGTCCTATAAATGAGTGACATCAATGATAAAACATTCTAACAACATGTTCCTGAATCTCCCTGCCAATCAATGTCAGTTAATAAACAGCATATTTCTCAGATCAGTACTACTTCTCACCTGTCCTGGGGCAGTGTGATGGTGAAGAGGGCATGGATGATACATAAGTAAGATGCTATGATAAAGGTCATGGGGATGTAGAAGATTATACAGGGGTTGATGTATGTCATCACAATATTAGGAAACACATCAGAGCAGGGAGCTGCCAGACGGAATACGGCGCGGTAGTCACAGTAGTAGCTGTTGATCACCAGAGACCTACAATAAAAAAAGCTTTATTATCCCTAGGTTGCAAGGGGTAAAAACTTTCCAGAATTCAAACTGGTACCCTTTGAGATACAGTTCACCTGCTTAGTGGCTGGGCTGCATACCTACCAACAAAACGACAGCCTGGTGACTAGGCCCACAGAAACCAACATCATCAAGACAGCAATCGCCCATGCAGCAACCGTTAACAGAAACATAGACCTGTGTGTCACTATGTTGTGGTAGCTGCATGGACAGTGGAAATACACTGTTAATAAATCATTTTTATGATTTTTCCCCCTCCCAATTCCCTCTAATCCTGCTTTGTTAGCAGTTCTGAAAACTCCCTGGACAGATCTGTGAGATGGTGTAGGGCAGTGTTTTTCAAAGTATGGGTCCCGACCCACCGGTGGGTCGCGGGAGATTAAAATTGGGTCGGCAAATATGTTTTCATAATTATTTTGTCATGGTTCTTTCATGATTAAAATGTTATAGTTGACAGTACACCTCCACAGCCACATGGGGCGCTGTACTAAACTGAGCAGTTGTGTAGGTCAAGCGGGTCCTACAGTATGATTAACACATTGAGAAGAACACAGACGAATCGCGGAATCCAGACATTAACGTGCAATTCAAGAAAATAAAAATATAAAAAATCCTAATCTTAAAATTCCAATACATTCAGATTATGTTATAATTACCACCGCATATCGCCTATTCTGAAAGTAATGTGAATTTGTAAGAGCAGTGTCCTCCGAATGCGGTGTGTGTGTGTCTCCCAGCACGCGCCTCTCTATTGCAAAGTGCTTGTAACATCCCTACTTCCTTCCCTTCTACACTAAATTCCCTAAAAAGAGACAACACTGTTTCTTGGGAGTTCGTGCGTAACATTAGGCTACTTCTGTGAAAAATGTAATAGCGAACTTCCACGGATAGAGTGAAATGTGCAAAGAAATATGAAATGGTATATGCAGTGTGCGTTTGACAACTGAACATAGCCTGGATGCGCCTCTATTGCTCTTATCTAACGCACGTCATAAAAGTATGTAGTCCATTCTAAATTGTCCAAAAACACAACGTTTGTTTTTCTCCGTTTCACTCACTTATCCAAATGCTTATGAAAATGATTAGGCTACTATTTAAAAGGGAAACAATGACGAATATCAATAATTTGTCTATGTATATAAAGCGCTTAAAGTAATTAACTTAGTCTCCCTCATTGAATTGGCCAAAAATAAAACAGATTTTACAGGGCCCTATTGGCTTACCTACATCAGACAAAATAAACCTGTATGTTAAAAAAACGTGTTCACCCAATGCGCTGGTCGTTAGAAGTAACAAAAATAATTGCCATTTATTACACTATAGTTTCACATAGTTAGTTAAAACAGCATCATGGATATTTTTTTTATCTGAATGCGAGTAAGTTAATACAAGTAATCTAATATTTGTGGGAAAACCACCTCATCTTGGTTATTTTGGGGATTTAATATGTTTTTATAAAACACAGGTATGTGGTGATAATACTGTCAATATTGAGAAAATGTATGTTGTAGCCTACCTATTATTACTCTGGTGACAATTAGAACGTACATGTATTATGTTAATACACCTACATACAAATACAAATGATAGGAAAACGGTATATTTGCAAACACCTATTTTCATGACATTTGGGTCACGATGGTTTGTAATTTTGAGAATGTGGGTCGCCGGAAAAAACCCAGCGAAACACATGGTTCATCCAACATCATGTTGCCCAGCCAACAATTCCTTTCGCACTGCAAATCTAAAATGGAAGTCTTAAGTCGGAACATGCACAGGATGATTACGTTCACCAACTATACTTCCACCGTTGAACTCACAGGCGCCCGATCTGAATTCCAATTTGTGCTGCCTTGTACAGGAGGCCCAGGGAAAGTCAGAGAACCCATAGTCAGACTCGAACCCGTGACTATCATGACGTAGGCTGTGCAGCGACTTAGACAACTATGCCACGTGGACCCACTTCAATTACTTTTCTAATCATTTTAAAATCATTGCAATCACAAATTATTGTTTTTATTATTACATTTAAAACACTTCATTATGTAATGGTCATGGCACTGACTATTCCCACAAGGGACACTTCAGTAGTTTTTTTATATACAACAAAATAAAAATGTATTTTTAATTCAATGTTATTATTTTATTAAAATTACTATATGAAACCTGAGTGGTAAACAGATGGCTGCCAGTCTGTCATAGGAGAGGATGGTGAGGTTGAAAGACTGTATGATGAAGAAGATGAAGACAAAGAACATGTTGGAGAGACATTGTTCGTAGGAGATTAATTGTCTGTTGAACAGGAACATATCCAGGAGCTTGGGAAACAGGGCTGTACTCTCACAGACATCTGTGAAGGCCAGGTTAAACACTGCAATGTTTTTGGGGCTGTAAGTAAAATTTACAACACAATTATTACCATGGGGAAATTACTTTTGTCACTCTGTTTGTACACTAAATTAAAACATATAATCACACAGTAAGCACTGATACTGTCAGGAAATACTATAGTGAAGAAGTGGGAAAATTCATGAAGATTATTTCATTGCCATCATAACTATGAAATATATATCAGCCTGCCAGATGTGTTTAGACAATCCTAATATTTTGACTACCATTTGTCTTTCAACCACGTAGATCACGTCTAAAAAGATTTTATGTGACGTTTTAATATGATTTGTCAAAAACTAAATTGTTTAAAAAAATGATTGTTTCTATTTGGTCTGTTTAAACACAATCAACACATCCTTCTTGACCACCAGGTTGGTAATTCAGAAGCCTTTTTGAAGAGCAGGTGGGTAAAATTTAGAGTCACAGATCTGAGACAGAAACTGAAGTGAATAAACCAGAGCCAAGGCCTCTATTGCATATTTTTTTGTCATGCTGTGTACTGAAATAGAATAACAGTTGATTTTTCAGGAAAGTCAACTAATAAACATTGTCTGTATTACTGATACTGAGATAAGTTGTTTATTTACCTGTGGAGACTGCGGTCCTTGCAGATAATTATTATGACGAAAGTATTGCTCACCTAAACCCAAAGAGCAAATAAAACTGTGGTTTTAGGAAATCGGTTTTCTAAGCATATTGACTGAACCAACTACGGTATTTGAAAGTTCGAAAATGGAAATGGCAAGAATGACAAGAGCTATTTATTAGAGATCCAGACCAGAGCTATAGACTAACCAGAGAGATAATGTATACAAAACAGAGGAAGATATAGTAATAGTTCACGTTAGGGATCCCTGTAAAACCAATGATGAAGAAGTATTCTGGTCGGATGATGGTGGTGGTGTTCTCTGTGTGGCTGAGGTCAGAGGTCAGGGAACTCATTCTGAATGTTGCTGTTATCAGTTCCCTCTCAATGGTATAAGCTGTGGGAATAGATATACAGTAATAGGCATTTTTCATGAAAAATATATATACACATATGCAGACTGTTCAGCCATAACATTATAACCACCTGCCTAATATTGTGTGGGTCCCTCTTTTGCCACAAAAACAGCAGCCCCATACGCAACAAACTGTGATGCACTGTCACACCACTGTAGACTAGGAACGCCCTGCAAGAGCTGCAGTTTTGGAGATGCTCTGACCCAGTTGTCTAGCCATCACAATTTGGCCCTTGTCAAATTCAAATCCTTACTGTTGTCCATTTTTTAGCTTAGCTGCTGTTTTGGTGGCAAAATGAGGACCTACACAATATTAGGCAGGTTGTCTTAATGTTATGGCTGTTAAGTGTGTAAATATACACTAGCATTGTCAATTTTAGGGTCATCCAGAAATGGTTTTGATCGAAATTCATACCTTAATTCACTGAAGTATTAGTTTTTGAGTGAATATTTTTCTCAATTTTCCTACATTCCCATTTCCCACTAACCCTGCCTGTTGGCAGGTATGCAACTATTTGGACAGATCTGTAGGATGACGAGTGGCACGCAAATGGTTCATCAAACCACATGTCTCTTGAGCCGCCAATTCTTTTCACACTACATACCCAACACGGACACCTTCAGTCGGATCATGCATGAGATGATTATGTCCACTGAATATACTTCTGTGATTTAATTTACAAGCAGCTGATCTAATGACAAGGGGCCCTATTTTAAGGATGTGAAATGCAAGTGACATTGTGGGAGGGTCCCGGGCGCTGTTGCAATTTTACCGGTGGGATGAATGACTCTTGTGCCCGAAGCAAATCTAAAATGGGTAGGTCTGAATTAGCTTCATTAGTCATAAGTGTGGTTTGGGTGTAAGGTGCAATATACCACTCAGATCATCATCTCAAATTCCCTTTAAGAGCAGGCACGCTTGTTCCATGACGGATTGCTATTATAACAGCGGATTGCTATTGATATTTCTTTTTTACAAAATGCAAATAAAGAAATGTCACAAGACATACTTTCAGATGTTTTGTGCTTATTCTCACTGAAACACAAAGTTATGAATGCATGGTAATATTTTTGCAATATAGTCTAACATTAGAGCGAAATTACTTTGCTTACCTAACTCTTCTGTCAAATAACCTCTCCTCTCCCGTTCTGCTGCTGGGGCATTTGGGTTAAGTGGCAAGTAACGGCACACGCATTTCAACATCACGTCTCCTTTAGTCCTCTAATATTTCCTAATTTATGTCCTCAACACATCCATGATTCATGGACATTTTGTGTAAACCACAACAAGCCAAAAAGAATGCTGCGACTTGACACCTGAAGCGCATTTTCAGTGTGCTGAATGTTCATTCAATTAGGCTACACTGCGTGTTTGTGTGTGTTTTCGATTAAACAGCATTTCAAGCACTGTTACTGGCATCAGAAATGGTGTCATCGTCAGCCATGTCTTTAACACTAGAACTGCCAAAGTCCGACGCCATCCAGCATTTTGAGTTAGAAATTTCCAATTGCAAAAATCTCAAACAGAAAGCTTTTTATCAATGATTTCCATGTTTTTTTATCCCTAATTACTAGTAAAACCGCCAAAATCTGACGCCGCCTAACGTTGGAACCCAGCCAATTATCTGGTACCCAGGCGCTAAGCAACTAAGGCGCTAAGCACCTCTCACTGAATGAATGCTTTCAATGGCTCAATAGCCAATAACCACAGACAAAATATATTTATCCCTGGCTGAGAATTACCTAAATAATGTGTATCATGTCATAAAATATTTTTTACTTTAGTCTTTGCAATATAATATAATGATTAAAGTGACTGGCTATCATGTGTTTTAGAATTATCGCTGATTATTTTTCAACAATGAAACGCTACTTCTCACTCGTGTTGTAGCAAAATAAAATTGAATAATATTTGTAGTATAAGTTATTATATTATATATTATATAGCTATTTGTTGTTACCATTGCTACAATAATCCTTAAGTTTTAAAATCACAATTGGCCAAATATCGCTACATTTACACATGTAATTCTCCATGTCGGATATAGCCTATTACACTAACTAAAAAAATATGTGCTCAGTTCGCATAACGCCTGACATAAATGGAAGGGCAGAGGTATTTATGAAATAACTATTGGATGCCCGGGAAGTTATATGATTATGAAAACTACAAAAAATATTCAATATTTGTAAACAGGTTTCAAGTCTATATCTCGTTAGCGCAAAGAGTTGTGAGGCGAGCAGAAGCACTAAAATGCACTAAACTTTGCAATTAAATATAAATGAACAAACAACTTTATAGGCCATGATTATAGTCATTTCCTAATAGTACTTCATTCTGTAATTACTGCTAATTCAACACTACACTTTTTCTATATTGACTTTTATTGATGTAAAATACTTTGAGCTGCATTCTTGTATGAAATGTGCTATATAAATGAAGGTTTATTAAGTGTTCTTGCCTTCGGCAAGGAACACATACTATTATCCGACATATATACTATTATTATTATTCAACTTATAGCAAAAATGTGCCCCCCTACTCCTCCCAGAGCTTCTAAAATCGATACAGAGTAATGTACCAAAACGTGCGACTTGATCCCGATCGAGTTGCAATTGTTTTGTGGAAGGTTGAGTCAAACGTTTTGCGAAATATTACCGTTCTCGTGGCGAAAAAATCCCATAGGAATGAATGGGCTGAATTTTCAGAGTAAGCTAAAATTACAAGTAAGGTACCAAAACGTGCGGCTTGTTCCCCTTAACATTTCTGTCATTTCGTGAAAGGTTTCGAAAAATGGTTTTCAAAATAATAGCGTTTAAAATAGTCCCATAGGAATGAATGGAGAAAATCTTCCGAGTGACACTACTCCCAGAGTTTTTATGCTACACACAAAATCTAGTGCCAAAACGTGCGGCTCGTTCCCGTTCACATTCGTACCGTTTTGTGGAAGGTTTCATAAAACAGTTGTTCATTTTTGTAACTAAAACATTGTCCTATAGGAATGAATGGACTAGCTAGAGTGGAGCTAGAGTGGAGGCAGCTCTTACCTGCCTAATCTTCAAACAATTTCTAAACTGCTGCCACTCCTACATGTTTCACTCCACATACACAAATCTTATATCAAAACGTTCATCTATTCCTGCTGTCACTAACGATGTCAAAATCTAAGACATATACATAATAGTTTTTACATTATGAACATTTGTTTGGAACTCACATTCTCCATAGACATTATTTGAAACAGGCACGTTAAAAGCTTTAAAAATGAACCCTCTTTCTAACTTGTCACTGTGTCTACAGTTTTAGGGTTTCATAGACATATTATATATCAAAATGTCGGCCTGGTGCTTCCGATTCCAACAATATAAGTTTTTAAGCTGTGTGATGTATAGTTTTGAAATTACAGCCGTGTGACGACAGCTATACCTTCACAACTACAGTAAATCTGAGGAGATTTGTTACCGCAATATTGTGTGACACATCACAGGTGCTCGTTAAGAGATCAAAGGGTTTAATTAAAAACAAGATCAAAGACTGCCCTGGGAGTTAAAAACAAGGCCACTGATTAATTAACATGACACTGCACTTTAATAGATAGTCAACCTAGTACTATTGGTTTTAACAATATAAGTGTTCAAGTGTTCCACTCTATATTGGTCTCTACTGGTCTTTACTGATATCTACTGATCTGTACTGGTCTCTACGGTCTCTTCTGATCTTCACTGATATCTACTGATCTGTACTGGTCTTTACTGATATCTACTGATCTGTACTGGTCTCTACGGTCTATACTGGTCTTCACTGATATCTACTGATCTGTACTGGTCTCTACTGGTCTTTACTGATATCTACTGATCTGTACTGGTCTCTACGGTCTCTACTGGTCTTCACTGATATCTACTGATCTGTACTGGTCTCTACTGGTCTTTACTGATATCTACTGATCTGTACTGGTCTCTACGGTCTTTAGTGGTCTTCACTGATATCTACTGATCTGTACTGGTCTCTACGGTATCTACTAGTCTTCACTGATATATACTGATCTGTACTGGTCTCTACTGGTCTTTCTTGATATCTACTGGTCTATACTGGTCTCTACAGTCTTTAGTGGTCTTCACTGATATCTACTGATCTGTACTGGTCTCTACGGTCTCTATTGGTCTTCACTGATATCTACTGATCTGTACTGGTCTCTACGGTCTCTAGTGGTCTTCACTGATATTTACTGATCTATACTGGTCTCTACTGGTCTTCACTGATATCTACTGATCTGTACTGGTCTCTATGGTCTTTACTGGTCTTCACTGATATCTACTGATCTGTACTGGTCTCTACTGGTCTTTACTGATATCTACTGATATGTACTGGTCTCTACAGGTCTTCACGGATATTTATTGATCTGTACTGGTCTCTACTGTCTCTACTGGTTTTCACTGGTCTCAATGGCCTCTACGGGTCTTCTCTGATATATACTGATCTGTACTGGTCTCTACTGATCTTTACTGATCTCTACGGTCTCTACTGGTCTTTACTGATATATACTGATCTGTACTGGTCTCTACGGTCTCTACTGATATCTACTGATCTGAAGTCGTCTCTACGGTCTCTACTGGTTTTCACTGGTCTCAATGGCCTCTATATACAAGCATATACAAGCCATGGAAAAGATGAGAGGGTCAAAACAGAGATTTACACCTACCAAGCCAAAGACAATTTGTACAAATTGCGGAAAGCTTGCTAAGAGGATAGCTGAACTGGAGCTAAGAGTTAAAACCCTTCTAAATAACATGGAGACTGCAGATCCCATGCTACTTATTAGCCCGGAGGCTAAGCTATTAACTAGCCAGCCACCCGTAAAGCCAGACGAAAATCGTATTAGCCAAGACAAAAACACTAGTAATGTAGTGGACGACACCGCTCCAAACACTTCCATTTCAGTCCTGGACAGCGTTTCGGAATACTGGCTAAATAGAGGTGCGAGGCCGAAAGTCTCCACTCCACGCTATGTATGGAACAAAGTATGCCGTAAAGGGAATCGAAAAAGCAGAAGTAAGGGACCTTTGGTATTAACCCCTCCGCCTGAACTGTCATTGGAGAACAGGTATGTGCCATTAGAACAATCTGCCTCGGTCTGGAATAATACAAACTGTTTCGGGGGATCTGGTTACGGAATCCCCGATCACGGGGCTGGAGCAAATACTAACTACCGGGACCGTACTCCCAGGTGGGCAGGACACCAGAAAAACAATGATAGCATCAGGGGTCCTACTAATGCTAACGCCAATGCAAACCTAAATGCTGACGCCAATACTAACTTAAATGCTCACCCTAATACTAACGCCAATGTTAAAGCTGTTTTCGGAACTGGAGCTAAGATAAATCCTTGGCATGCTACCCCTAGATCAAGTAAACCTCACAGTTCCAGACAGCATACTATTGGCCATGAAAACATAGATACAATCCTTATTGGAGATTCGATAACAAAAGACATCCGCATGGCAAATGTAGACAATTATTTCACTTCTGATACGTCTGTTACTCAGTTAGCTGAGATGATTCTGGCGATCATTGCTAACCAACCAAGCATTAAGAATATCGTCATTCACACAGGGTCACATGATATCATCCGCTTGAAACAGGGATCAGAACATTTAAAGCGAGATTTCACTCTCCTACTGGAAATACTGGGAGAGCTCAAGCAACATACTGTGATTTCGGGACCTATACCAACATACAACAGAGGAATTGAAAATTTCACTAGACTTCTAAATCTTAATATGTGGCTAGAAACGGCCTGCTCTCTCCATAAAATTAGTTTCATTGACAATTTTAACATTTTCTGGAACTCAAAAAAATGCTTTAAATCAGATGGGATCCATCCAAATTGGAGTGGTTCACAGATGCTTGGTGCTAACATAGGATATGGACTTTTGAATCTCGCTACCAGTAAGCCAAGACCAGCAATGCTAGACGAAATGAGGACAACTATCAAGGACAAAAACTGTGATTGCAGACAGATAGCTTCTAAATCTTTCGAAACTCTTCTAGGTCTTACTGAAGGCCTGGAAAAGTTGTCTTTGTGTGATGACCCATGCAAACAACGTTGCAATACTGTGTTTCGTGAGCACGAGATGGTCAAAACAGTCGCTCTACAACATCCTCAGCTTCTTTCCTACCCCCCAGTTAATGATTCTCTAAAAAGTTGTATGCTAAAATTAACAGAGTTGGGAGAATTAATATCAGTTCAATCAAGGACCCAGCACAGAGAACATAGTGGATCTCCTGTCTGACGGTCAGATAACCATGCTCTGTCACAAATACCAATCATCTTAAATTATCAGCGGCATGGCCAAAGACAACATAGACATCCAAACTCTAGTTCCTATTTAAGTAACCTTGTTTGTGTTAGTATTCAGAAACCTACTCAGAAACCTGATACTAAATTGTTTAAAACTATCAAAATGGCTTTGATTAATATAAGATCATTAGGGAATAAATCTTTTTTAATTAATGATTTTATTACATCACATCATTTAGATTTTATGTTTTTAACTGAAACATGGTTGGAAAATAAAAACAGTGCTGCTATTCGGATTGAGACTACTCCCTCAAATTTTAATACTCTTAATGTCAGCCGTGATGGCAAAAGAGGTGGTGGGGTTGCTGCTTTATTTAGAAACACATTTCAGTGCAAACAGCTATTTTCTTCGTTTGAATATCTCTAATTTCTTCTTAAGCAAATGTTATTTATTACAGTTTATAGGCCACCAAAATACTGCAGTAGTTTTCTCGACGATCTCACTGAGCTTCTCTCTCTCACCTCGACTGAATATGATTGTTTAGTTATCACTGGCGACTTTAATATCCATATTGATAACATGCAAGATAACTATGCAAAGGAATTCAATATCGTATTAGACACTTTTGGTCTATCACAGCATGTGCAAGGACCTACTCACAGTGGAGGGCACACTCTGGATTTAGTTATTACCAAGGGCCTTGACATTTCCAGTGTTTTGATAACTGATGTTGCACTCTCTGATCATTTCTTGGTGTTCTTTGACATTTCCACTTTTTTACAGATTACTGCTAAACCTGAAAAAGTAAAAAAACGTCACTTTAATGAGAATACTACAGTTCTGTTCACAAAGGCTATTTCTCAGATTTCTCAGATCCCTCACTCTACATCTACCACTGTGGATCAGCTCTTAAATAATTTTGACTCGAACATTGCAGATATCATAAATTAAATTGCCCCAGATGATTTCCTGCAAGTTGACAGCACCATGGAGAAATGCACCTTCTGTAAAATCCCAAAAAAGAGAATGTAGGAAAGCAGAACGTAAATGGCGAAAAACAACCTTAAATAACCACTATGATATCTACAAGGAAAACCTGCATAATTATAACCTTGTATTAAACAAGGCAAGACAATCCTACTTCTCTGATGTGATAAAAAAGAATTATAGCAATGCTCGTGCTCTATTCTCAGTGGTTGATAAGCTGACCAATCATCCAGTGTTAACTCCCTCTGAACACCTATCAGCTAGTAAATGTGA